>JAUPTC010001994.1:0-17841 GCA_030762895.1 Sophora flavescens | reverse complement strand
CATAAATCTAGAGCACCAAACCGATCCAAATCGTGAATCTGGTCCACCAGACCGAGTCAATTCAGGAATCTTGTGCACCACACAGAGCCAGATCAGGAATCTGGTGCATCACACCGAGCCAAGTCATGAATCAGGTGCACCAGACCTAGCCAGGTCATGAATCTGGTGCACCAGACCGAGCCAGATCATGAATCTGGGGCACCAGACTGAGCCAGATCATGAATCTGGTGCACCAGACCGAGCCAGGTCACGAATCTGGTGCACCACACCTAGCCAGATCAGGAATCTGGTGCACCACACCCAGCCAGGTCATGAACGTGGTGCACCAGACCGAGCCAGATCATGAATCTGGGGCACAGAACCGAGCCAGGTCATGAATCGGGTGCACCAGACCTAGCCAGGTCAGGATTCTGGTGCACCACACCGAGCCAGTTCAAGAATCTGGTGCACCACACCGAGCCAGGTCATGAACATGGTGCACCAAACCGAGCCAGATCATGAATTTGGGTCACCACACCAAGCCAGGTCATGAATTGGGTGCACCAGACTGAGCCGGGTCAGGAATCCGGTTGACGCGCTGTCGCGCACGCGTCAAAAGATGAGCGGTTAGTAAAAATATAGTTTAGAATGCGACAACTCGGGTATCGTATCACAAGGACTCTTGTAGTGCTATTATCGCAGAAAATCAGTTTTCTTGGGGGGGGGGGTGTTTGGTTTGAAATTGATTGGAAAACAGAATGAAAACAGAGCATAAAAACAGAGCAAATTACGTTATTATCAAATAAGACTAAGACAATCAATCTGCTGTTTCGTTTCCCACTATCATCGGTTCATGTAATTCCATGCCCTAAGCGGATTCTAATCCCTTTTCGATTGTAGCATCGATTAACAAGCGAAACCGACGCTACGGGACATATATTCCTAATTCCGAATTAAGCAAACGGATGAAGCCCTTCGTGAATTAAGCAAACACGAATTGAACGCACGCGAATTAAGCAAACACGATTGAGTTTAGGAACATAAAATCATTGAAAATAAATCAACACTAATTCGGTACAAACTGAATTAAGCAAACAGAGAACAACGAATAGCATTGAAAGAGAGAAGAAAATTAAATCGGGGATTACAAGACCTCAAGTGTTGGTGGAAGCCGATTACAGCAGATCAACCTAGGGAGATTAGTTCTCCATCAAAAACGCAAAACAACCAGAGAAATTCGAAAACAAGGATTAGCAAAAGATCCTTCTGTTCTGCCCTAAACAGCTATTTATAACTTTCAGAAACTGCGCATTCTCGCGAGGCGAGTGGCCTCTCGCGAGGCGAATATTAAAATGGCGCCAGTTTGAATTTGTGTTCTCGCGAGGCGAGTGGAATTCTCGCGAGGCGAGTCTTCAAAATCTGGGTTGTCACAGCCGTGATGCCTATCATGGCCAGGCCGTGATTACTTCTGACTTTGGGTGCTTATCTGTCATGGCCGTGATCTTCATCACGGCTAGGCCGTGATGGTCTCTGTCTTCTTGGGGTTTCTCTTCACGCCCATGATGGGTATCACGAGATGACCGTGATGCTTGCTGACTTCCAGGCTCGCGAGGAAAGCTATAGCTCGCGGGGCGAGGCAGAGAACATGACTTTTCTGGCACAGGCTGGTCCTCACTCTCGCGGGGCGAGTGTTTCCAAATTGCAATTTCCATTGTTTCCTTCATTCCTTGGACTCTAAGTCAACCTGAAAACATGAAATAGCCATAAGTGCTTTATTTGACTCAAAAACTGGCTTAATAACCCTAAAACTACTTAAGGGACTCAAAACCTTGCTTGAGGACAATCAAGCCTAATTTGGGTGAAAACGAGATATAATTGGCACAAAACCACGGTCATACTAGTCATAAAACTAGATGAGCCGGAGGCTTATCAAAATACCCCAAACTTGAACTTTGCTTGTCCCCAAGCAAACTAAAACTCAAAACGACTCAAGAATTGGCAAGCTAGAAGGATTTCAACCAATTCCGCACAAATTTCAAGCAATTCATCAAAACAATTTTCCTTCAATGTTCCCCCATTTTCAACAATGTAATCCCCACAATCATTTATTCTGAACATCTGAGAATTTCATCATTCAAACAATCATTAATCTAAACAGGGGATCTAAGTTACACACAAGAGGGAGATCACCAAATTCAAACAATCGCCTTCCTCACAAAGGGGTTTAGTGTTCACTCAATCTCTCAGTTTGTCTAGGCTAACAACATTTCACTCAGTTTCACTTTTAAGAGCACTTCCCATGAATTTGATTTTCATCTCAAAATGGTTCCCACGGAAAACATGCATGCAACATCAAAAGGTCTTTCAAGGTTGTAATGGGGCCTGGCTAAGGGAAGGATATACAAAGGTACTGGGCTGAAATCCCTAGGAACTAAGAGAGCATGAAGCTGTTTACACATTGAATTTCCTACTCAAGTTCCTATTCTTATTCTTCTTTTTGCCTTGGGTGGCTACAGCCCTTTTCTTCTAATACCCTTCTTGACATTTTGCATTTTTTTTGAAAGATTTAATTTTGCCCTTTGGCTCCAACCTTTATTTTTTTTTCTTTTTCTCAATCCCCAATAACACATCATATCCCTGTAGCCACCCCAAACTTAGTTTCTTGCAACCATTCTCTTGCTAAGCTTCCATGCTCTCCTAATCCTAAGATCGGGTTAACATGGTTTTTCCAGATTCAGGCTCATAACATAAGGTCATCATGAAACAATAGGCTGATTAGGCTCAAAGGGGCTAACTAGGGAACATGCATTAGGGACTGGTTCAATTTAGCCCAAGTAGTTAATTCAAAGAAAATTGCCTAAATCATTTGATGCAAACACATAGACATGCAAACCATGAAGAGATTCAAGCAAATTCGGGAAAGTGCAACTTGAAAGTGATTCACACAATCAAAAACATGTTGGAGGCTCAAATCCTCACCTGGACATTCATGCAAATTGTTTGACCGAGATTCTATCCCTAGTGTGTGCACCCTATCACCCCAAACTTATCATAAATCATGCCATCACAACAAAATATCTTAAAGTTCAGTTTTCAATTTTTCAAATGGGGATCAATTTTTCAAATTTTCAAAACTAGGGGGAATCAATCAACAATAAACATGCAATTCATCTATGCAAAATCAATCAAATTCCAGCAAACTTGCCAACACAAGACTCAAACACAACTCCTGAGCTTCTCAAATTATTCAGGAGCTTTATTGAAAACAAAACAGAAATAAAGCAAGGAAAAGAAAATTAACAAGGAGAAAGGGTTAAGAAAACTCATTGAGGCGGTTCCACCAGGATCCCACTGTCTGTAGCATAAGTCCCACGTGGTAGCCAAAGGACTGAAGCTTGTTCCATGCTTCCCTAATTTGCAGCCTTGATATGGGAGTGAGCGCTTGATAATTATGGTAACTCTGCCCAGTGCGGCGGACTTCTCACTCCCTCTTGGGTCACAGATGACCTTCTTCTCAACAAAGTCTCCCCAATAAAATTGGGGTTCAACCCCTTGAACTGGCCATGGTGCAAAATCCAAAGGCTCAAACTCCATCACTGGTGGCTTCTCAGGGGGAGGTGGCAAATAGGACACCGGTGTCTCCTGTCTTGCTTCAACTTCTGCATTTTCTTCATTCACTGCACTAACAAATTTATCACCTGCTATACATGCAGAAATTTCAGCACACACCACACAAAGGTTAGTGTTAGTAGAGTCAATACATATATCACAATAAACTGAATCAGTAAAGGTCTGAATGTCTGGAAATTCAGCACTCAATTCATCCACCCCATCACTCTCAACACATGCATTTGATTTAATTGAATCATCTACTTCCAAAGGTTCTTCATCATCCTCAAGCATGGTGAAGCGGATGTCCTCCCGATCCTCCCGATCCTCATTTTCTACGTTTCCTGAAAAGAATAAACCTGCATAACATTCTATACACAAAGCGAAGTGTCAAGACAATCAGCACATGCATTAGAATCGGGGATTAAACACACAGTTCATCAACAAAGTATTATCAAAATCATCCTCGAGAGGTATTGTCAAGAATAACTTGTGAATCAGTATGTTCTTCAAGGGGGTGTGGAGTTAGCGGTGCAGCAGAGTTGGCGACAATTTGATCAATTAGAATGGACAACTTCGAGACTCGGCTTCTCCTCTCCGATGGCTTTCAAGACTTTGTTCTGTCATTCGTTGAAGATTTGCTTGAAATTCTGTCATATGTTGTTGCATCGGAGAAGCTAACTCATCCAGTCGGGTTGGACTTCATTTACTCCAATCATGCCAAAACCACAACAAGACTCATAGCCTACACAAAATTAGGATAATATATGCATGGTGGTGGCTCATAATCAACATAAGGCATATAACCTTGCATGTAATTATCCATGGCAGTACTAAGATTCATAACCAGACAAAGCAGCCATAACTAATTCAGCAATGAAATTTTTTTTTTCTGTTAATAACAACAAGAGTCCCCGACAACGGCGCCAATTTGACGCGCTGTCGCGCACGCGTCAAAAGATGAGCGGTTAGTAAAAATGTAGTTTAGAATGCGACAACTCGGGTATCGTATCACAAGGACTCTTGTAGTGCTATTATCGCAGAAAATCAGTTTTCTTGGGGGGGTGTTTGGTTTGAAATTGATTGGAAAACAGAATGAAAACAGAGCATAAAAACAGAGCAAATTACGTGATTATCAAATAAGACTAAGACGATCAATCTGCTGTTTCGTTTCCCACTATCATCGGTTCATGTAATTCCATGCCCTAAGCGGATTCTAATCCCTTTTCGATTGTAGCATCGATTAACAAGCGAAACCGACGCTACAGGACATATATTCCTAATTCCGAATTAAGCAAACTGATGAAGCCCTTCGTGAATTAAGCAAACACGAATTGAACGCACGCGAATTAAGCAAACGCGATTGAGTTTAGGAACATAAAATCATCGAAAATAAATCAACACTAATTCGGTACAAACTGAATTAAACAAATAGAGAATAACGAATAGCATTGAAAGAGAGAAGAAAATTAAATCGGGGATTACAAGACCTCAAGTGTTGGTGGAAGCCGATTACAGCAGATCAACCTAGGGAGATTAGTTCTCCATCAAAAACACAAAACAACCAGAGAAATTCGAAAACAAGGATTAGTAAAAGATCCTTCTATTCTGCCCTAAACAGCTATTTATAACTTTCAGAAACTGCGCATTCTCGCGAGGCGAGTGGCCTCTCGCGAGGCGAATATTAAAATGGCGCCAGTTTGAATTTGTGTTCTCGCGAGGCGAGTGGAATTCTCGCGAGGCGAGTCTTCAAAATCTGGGTTGTCACAGCCGTGATGCCTATCACGGCCAGGTCATGATTACTTCTGACTTTGGGTGCTTATCTGTCATGGCCGTGATCTTCATCACGGCTAGGCCGTGATGGTCTCTGTCTTCCAGGGGTTTCTCTTCACGCCCGTGATGGGTATCACGGGATGACCGTGATGCTTGCTGACTTCCAGGCTCGCGGGGCGAGGCAGAGAACATGACTTTTCTGGCACAGGCTGGTCCTCACTCTCACGGGACGAGTATCTGCACGCGTGGCGAGTGTTTCCAAATTGAAATTTCCATTGTTTCCTTCATTCCTTGGACTCTAAGTCAACCTGAAAACATGAAATAGCCATAAGTGCTTTATTTGACTCAAAAACTGGCTAAATAACCCTAAAACTACTAAAGGGACTCAAAACCTTGCTTGAGGACAATCAAGCCTAATTTGGGTGAAAACGAGATATAATTGGCACAAAACCACGGTCATACTAGTCATAAAACTAGATGAGCCGGAGGCTTATCACCGGTGCATCACACCGTGCCATATCCGGAATCCGGTGCACCTTACCCAGCCAAATCAGAAATCCGGTGCACCACACCGAGGCAGGTCAGGAATCCGATGTACCAAAATGAGTCAAATCATGAATTCGGTACACCAGACCTAGGAAAGTCATGAATCTGGTGCACCACACCGAGCCAGATCAAGAATCTGGTGCACCACACCGAGCCACGTCATAAATCTGGAGCACCAGACCGAGCCAAATCGTGAATCTGGTGCACCAGACCGAGCCAATTCAGGAATCTGGTGCATCACACCGAGCCAGGTCATGAATCTGGTGCACCAGACAGAGCCAAGTCAGGAATCCGGTGCACCACACAGAGCCAGATCATGAATCTGGTGCACCAGACCGAGTCAGGTCATGAATCTGGTGCACCAGACAGAGCCAGGTCAGGAATCTGGTGCACCACACCGAGCCAGATCAGGAATCCGGTGCACCTTACCCAGCCAAATCAGAAATCCGGTGCACCACACCGAGGCAGGTCAGGAATCCGGTGCACCAGACAGACCCAAGTCAGGAATCTGGTGCACCACACCGAGCCACGTCATAAATTTGGAGCACCAGACCGAGCCAAATCATGAATCTGGTGCACTAGACCGAGCCAATTCAGGAATCTTGTGCACCACACAGTCAGATCAGGAATCTGGTGCTTCACATCGAGTCAGGTCATGAATCTGGTGTACCAGACAGAGCCAGGTCATGAATCTGGAGCCCCAGACCGAGCCAGATCATGAATCAGGTGCACCAGACCGAGCTAGGACATGAATCTGGTTCACCAGACAGAGCCAGGTCAGAAATCCGTTGCACCACACTAAGCCAGATCAGGAATCTGGTGCACCAGACCAATCCAGGTCATGAATCTGGTGCACTAGACCGAGCCAGATCATGAATCTGGGGCACCAGACCGAACCAGGTCGTGAATCAGGTGCAACAGACCGAGCCAGGCCAGGAATCCGGTGCCCCACACCGAGGCAGGTCAGGAATCCGGTGCACCTGACCGAGCCAACTTAGGAATCTGGTGCACCACACCGAGCCAGATCTGGAATCTGTTGCATCAGACCGAGCCAGGTCAGGAATCTGATGCACTACACCGAGCCAGATCAGGAATCCGGTGCACCTTACCCAGCCAAATCAGAAATCTGGTGCACCACACCGAGGCAGGTCAGGAATCCGATGTACCAAACTGAGTCAAATCATGAATTCGGTACACCAGACCTAGGCAAGTCATGAATCTGGTGCACCAGACAAAGCCACGTTAGGAATCCGGTGCACCACACCGAGTCAGATCAGGAATCTGGTGAACCACACCGAGCCAGGTCATGAATCTGGTGCACCAGGCCGACCCAAGTCAGGAATCTGGTGCACCACACCGAGCCAAATCAGGAATCTGGTGCACCACACCGAGCCAGATCAGGAATCTGGTGCACCAGACCGAGCCAAATCGTGAATCTGGAGCACCAGACCGAGCCAATTCAGGAATCTTGTGCACCACACAGAGCCAGATCAAGAATCTGGTGCACCACACCGAGCCACGTCATAAATCTGGAGCACCAGACCGAGCCAAATCGTGAATCTGGTGCACCAGACCGAGCCAATTCAGGAATCTTGTGCACCACACAGAGCCAGATCAGGAATCTGGTGCACCACACCGAGCCAGATCAGGAATCAGGTGCACCTTACCCAGCCAAATCAGAAATCCTATGCACCACACCGAGGCAGGTCAGGAATCCGATGTACAAAACCGAGTCAAATCTTGAATTCGGTACACCAGAACTAGGCAGGTCATGAATCTGTTGGACCAGACCGAGCCAGGTCATGAATCTGGTGCACCAGACCGTGCCAGATCATGAATCTGGTGCACCAGACCGAGCCAGATCATGAATCTGGTGCACTAGACTTAGCCAGGTCATGAATCTGTTGCACCAGATAGAGCCAGGTCAGGAATCCGGTGCACCACACCGAGCCAGATCATGAATCTGGTGCACCACACCGAGTCAAGTCAGGATTCTTGTGCACCACACCGAGCCAGATCTGGAATTTGGTGCACCACACCGAGCCAGATCAGGAATCTGGTGCTCCAGACCGAGCCAGGTCATGAATCTGATGCACCAGGCTGAGCCAGGTTAGGAATCTGGTGCACGACACCGAGCCAGATCTGGAATCCGTTGCACCTTACCCAGCCAAATCAGAAATCCTTTGCACCACACCGAGGCAGGTCAGGAATCCGATGTACCAAACTGAATCAAATCATGAATTCGGTACACCAGTCCTAGGCAGGTCATGAATCTGTTGCACCAGACCGAGCCAGGTCATGAGTCTGGTGCACTAGACCGAGCCAGGTCATGAATTTGGTGCACCAGACCGAGCCAGGTCAGTAATCCGGTGTACCACACCGAGCCAGATCATGAACCTTGTGCACCAGACCGAGCCAGAACATGAATCTGGTGCACCAGACCGAGCCAGGTCATGAATCTGGTGCACCAGACAGAGCCAGGTCATGAATCTGGTGCACCAGGCCGAGCCAGATCATGAATCTGGTGCACCAAACCGAGCCAGGTCATGAATCTGGTGCACCAGACCGAGCCAATTCAGGAATCTTGTGCACCACACAGCCAGATGAGGAATCTGGTGCATCACACCGAGCCAGGTCATGAATCTGGTGCACCAGACAGAGCCAGGTCATGAACCTGGTGCACTAGACCGAGCCAGATCATGAATCTGGGGCACCAGACTGAGCCAGATCATGAATCGGGTGCACCAGACCGATCCAGGTCACGAATCTGGTGCACCACACCGAGCCAGATCAGAAATCTGGTGCACCACACCCAGCCAGGTCATGACCCTAGTACACCAGACAGAGCCAGATCATGAATCTGGGGCACAGAACCGAACCAGGTCAAGAATCGGGTGCACCAGACCTAGCCAGGTCAGGATTCTGGTGCACCACACCGAGCCAGTTCAAGAATCTGGTGCACCATGTTGGGAATTTGCGTATAAAACAAAATAAAATGCAGCGAAAAAATTCCCATCGAAGGATCCATGCGAATGGTCATGATTCATGATTAGAAAGTTTACCTCTTGAAGCGATGGCTGTTGGTTGAAATTCGTCTATCACGAACACCGCACGAACGGTGTCTCCAGAGGTGTCCACACGAGCGGACTTCGTGAACGTCCAACGTCACGAACCTAAGCGTCTCTGTCTCACAGTGCTAGCTTCAAAACCGAGACTTGCTGTTCACACTTACTCTCTATGTGCGGCTAGGTTATCAACCTTTTTTGCACAACAACTTAAGTGTTCTACTTATAGTAGCGCCTCCTTAAGTGAGTTAGTGAGCAGCACTTGACCTAAGCCCATGTACTATGCGCTAGGCCCAATAGGAAAGTCCAACTCTCCTTTTAATGCTTCTTTTATTCCGCTCTTATGTGTGTGACCCTATAGGTTCCCAAAACGTTAGTAGTAACATTAAATCCCATTTAATATTACAAATAGTGAGCAGTATCTAGCAATACATCACTGCTACCTAAGTAGTGAGAGAGTCAGTGATATGACGAAACCTTTCTGTGACAAATATTCATGTGCATTATTATCCCTTTGTCCATATATCTATATTAAACACAAGGCATAGAATGTGTCACCCTTGTATGGTTCAATATCATGTTCCCTCATACCCGAGTAGACTTAACAACAAATGAGGTCAATATCTCATATTGACTCATTTCAGCATGGCCATGCATTTTACAGTCTCACTCTATCAGGGGGCCCACAGATATTACTCCTGTCATGTAGGAGGGACAAATTCCATCTAGGTCACTCACATCCCTCTGCATGGCTCGTGGTATGCCCAATGACCGTCTTTATAATCATCCTATTACAGATGACGTTTGACGATATTAAAGCACACGACTCCTCATGTAGGGATCGTAGTGATTTTTAGGTCGAAGGATTGTATGCACCATTGTCACTATGAGAACTACTTATGACACTCACATAACGCTCCATGTAGTGTTCTCATGGCGGGTCAATCCAGTACATCATTACTCTAATGTGTACCTATGTGTCGACTCGATATCTCATATCCATGACCCGTGAGATATGGTCATCACGATCACACACATAATAGTCTCAATTGTATTATTATTGTCCTTATTAATAAAATACTTGACTACGGATATTTAGGAATAGGATTTCATTGTTCAATAGTGTCTCACGATCAAGTCATATACTTGATATTCTATTAAACTGAAATCCCTATTCTAAGGACTTTATTATGTTTATACAAGTAACACAATAAACTGGAATGCCTCATATCATATATATATATAAAATAGCAAGATACAAATGTAAGTCTAAAGAAATACATTGGCCTCTAGAGCTTATACCAACAATCTCCCACTAGCACTAGAGCCAATCAGGCATAAATCTAATGCCCATCGATCTAGGGTGACCTTCATGCTTCTGTTGAGCAAGAGGTTTCGTAAGTGGGTCAGCAACGTTGTCAAGCGTTGGTACTCTACATATTTTCACATCTCCTCTATCGATAATCTCTCGAATGAGATGGAAGCGCCTAAGTATATGCTTGGATCGCTGATGAGATCTAGGTTCCTTAGCTTGTGCAATGGCCCCATTGTTATCACAATAGAGATTAATGGGGTCCACAATACTAGGAACCGTACCAAGCTCAGTAATGAACTTTTTGATCCAAACAGCCTCCTTTGCTGCATTGGAGGCGGCAATATACTCAGCCTCTGTAGTAGAATCGGCAACTGTCTCCTGCTTTGAACTCTTCCAGCTCACAGCCCCGCCATTCAGGCATAACACATAACCAGATTGCGATCTAGAATCATCCTTATCGGTCTGGAAGCTAGCATCGATGTAACCTATTATAGCAAGCTCTTCCTCGCCTCCATATACCAAGAACGAATCCTTAGTTCTTCTTAAGTACTTAAGGATGTTCTTGACAGTAGACCAGTTACTTTCACCTGGATCAGACTGGTACCTGCTCGTTATACTTAAAGCATACGATACATCTGGTCGAGTACATAACATGGCATACATGATAGATCCAATTGCGGATGCATATGGAATCTTACTCATACGATCCCTATCCTCTTGAGTGGAAGGGGATTGTGCCTTTGATAGGCATATACCATGTGACATAGGCAATAGTCCTTTCTTGGATTCATGATTGTTAAAGCGTCTCAACACTTTGTCTATGTATGTACTCTGACTTAGGCCAAGCAATTTCAGCGATCTATCCCTATAGATCCTGATCCCCAATACATAGGTAGCTTCACCCAAATCTTTCATAGAGAAGCAATTCCCTAACCATGTCTTTACATTTTGTAGTGTAGGGATGTCATTTCCAATGAGTAATATGTCATCTACATATAACACCAGAAAAACAACAATGCTCCCACTAACCTTCTTGTAGACACAAGGTTCATCTTCATTTTTGATGAATCCGTACTGTCTTACAGCATCATCAAAATGAAGGTTCCAACTTCTGGAAGCTTGCTTCAATCCATAGATTGATCGCTGCAATTTACATACCTTTCCGGCATCCTCTGAAATGTCAAAGCCTTCAGGTTGTGTCATGTACACATCCTCAAGAAGCTTTCCATTAAGGAAGGCAGTTTTGACATCCATCTGCCATATCTCATAATCATGGTATGCAACGATGGCAAGTAAGATCCGGACGGATTTAAGCATCGCAACAGGTGAAAAGGTCTCATCATAGTCGACACCATGAATTTGCTTGAAACCCTAGGCGACCAATCTCGCCTTAAAGGTGTGTACCTTACCATCCATGTCAGTTTTCTTTTTGAAAACCCACTTGCACCCTATGGGTTTTACCCCTTCAGGTGGCTCTACCAAGGTCCATACCTGGTTGGTGTACATGGAATCCATCTCAGATTTCATGGCCTCAAGCCACTTCTCAGATTCTGGGCCAGTGATGGCCTCCTAGTAGGTCACAGGCTCATCTTGATCCATGAGCAATACATCACCTTGTGGAGTCATGAGAAATCCATATCTCTCAGGCTGGTGACGTATCCTGTTAGACCTACGCTGGTCTTGTGCTACTGGAGCGGGTTGTTCCTCCACAGCATTCTGTGAAGGTTGCTCCTATTCCACCAATGGTAGGTCACTACTCTGTTATTCTTGAATTTCTTCAAGTTCTATCTTCCTCCCACTGGTTCCTATGGAGATAAACTCCTTTTCTAGGAATACACCACTCTGTGCGACAAACACTTTGCCTTCGGAAGGATTATAGAATTGGTATCCCTTGGTTTCTTTGGGATACCCCACAAAGAAGCATTTATCAGATTTGGGATCAAGCTTATTAGAAACTTGACGTTTTACATATGCTTCATAACCCCAAATCTTCATAAAAGATATGCTGGGTCGTCTACCAGTCCATATCTCATATGGTGTCTTTTCTACCGTTTTGGATGGAACACGGTTAAGTGTAAAAGCTGCTGTTAATAGAGCATGTCCCCAGAAAGAGTTTGGAAGGTTTGCATGACTCATCATAGACCAAACCATGTCCAACAAGGTTCGATTTCTCCTCTCAGAAACACCATTCCATTGTGGTGTTCCAGGTGGAGTGAGTTGAGATAAAATCCCACACTCTCTCAGATGATCATCAAACTTTAGGCTCAAATATTCACCACCTCGATCTGATCGAAGAGCTTTAATATTTTTACCAAGTTGGTTTTGTACCTCATTTTTGAATTCCTTGAACTTTTCAAAGGATTCCGATTTATGTTTCATAAGATACACAAATCCATATCTACTGAAATCATCAGTAAATGTGATGAAGTACTGAAAACCACCTCTAGCTAATGTGTTTAGGGGTCCGCATAGATCGCTATGTATAAGACCCAAAAGATCGTTGGCTCTTTCACCTTTGCCGGTGGATGGAGCTTTAGTCATCTTTCCCAATAAACAAGACTCACATATCTCATATGATTCATAATCAAATGAGTCCAAGAGTCCATCTTTATGGAGCTTCGAAATGCACTTCTCATTTATATGGCCTAAACGACAATGCCAAAGATAAGACGGGTTCAACTTATTTGGTTTGAACCTCTTAGTATTTATGTTATAGATGGGCATTTCAAGATCAAGGACATAAAGTCCATTACTCATGTGTGCACTAGCCTAGAAAATATCATCCAAATAAATAGAACAACTTTTGTTCTTTATTATAAAAGAAAAACCAATCTTGTCCAAACAAGAAACGGAAATGATATTCCTGCTAATTGCAGGCACAAAATAACAGTTCTCTAACTGAATAGTAAGCCTAGTGGGCAAAGTCAATACATAAGTCCCTACAGCTAAAGCAGCAACCTTTGCTCCATTTTCGACTCGTAGATCGACTTCGCCCTTTGTCAATGGTCTACTCCTGTCTAGGTCCTGCACATTTGTACAAATGTGAGAACCACATCCAGTATCTAATACCCATGATGCAGAAGTAGATAAATTGACTTCTATAACAAACATACCTGAAGCGGAAGTCTCACTTCCCTTCTTCTTCTTGATCTCTTCCAGGTATTTTGGGCAGTTCCTCTTCCAATGTCCGGTCCGACCACAGTGGAAGCAATTGCCTTCCTTAGCCACACCACCCACAGGCTTCAAACCAGAAGTACTGGGTTTGATCTTGTTGATGGCCTTGCCCTTGCCCTTGCCCTTTTGTTTGTTCTTGGGCTTCTTGGGCTGCTTCTTGCTATTTTCAGCCTGGACCATCAAAATGGCCTTCCCCTTTCCTTTGTTAATATTTTGTTCAGCAGTTCTCAACATGCTCAACAATTCTGGCAAAGCTTTGTCAAGATCATTCATATTGAAGTTCATGACAAACTGACAATAGCTCTCAGGAAACGATTGCAGAACCAAGTCGGTGGCCAACTCTTGGCCTAAAGGAAATCCCAGTCTCTCGAGATTCTCAATGTACCCGATCATCTGTAGTACATGAGGACTCACAGGGCTCCCTTCTGCCAATTTACACTGGAAAAGGGCTTTGGAAACTTCGAACCGCTCATGCCTTGCTTGCTCTTGGTAGAGCAGCTTGAGGTGCACGATCATATCATACGCCTCCATGGTCTCATGTTGCTTTTGCAGCTCAGAGGTCATGGTAGCAAGCATAAGACAGCCGACGTCTAAGGCGTCATCCTGATGCTTCTTATAAGCATCTCTGTCAGCCCTAGGAGCAGTTGAAGCCGGTGGCTCCTCAGGAATAGGCTCCTCAAGAACATATAGCTTTTTCTCATGTTTGAAGACAATCCTCAAGTTTCTGTTCCAGTCCAGAAAATTCGTTCCGGATAGTTTGTCCTTCTCAAGGACGGATCGCAATGACAGGTTACTTGATGTGTTTGATGCCATGGTAATCTACAGAGATAAATATGCAAAATATAAGTATCATGCCATGAAGTTATTTAATTAGGTCTTTAATTAAATACGCCTCCCACTATTTTACTCAAAACAATGACCCTCATCATTGATTCGGAAAATCCCGTTGGAAGATTTTCTAGTGGGCCAAGATCCATATTTCACCTAGCTTTAAGTCAGCTTTGGCTGATCACTTAAAATTCGGTTATTTAGGTAGGAAACACTTTCCGATTGCATCTCATGCAACTCTTGGACAGTTGGGTGAATAACTCTTATTCAAATCCAACACATGGACTAAAGCCCACCTTATAAGCCTCTAAGCCTTTCAATCCTATTGAAGTTGGCTTAGTTAAGTCAGACCCAATGGATAGCAGTTGAACATTACATTTGTCCCACCGCGTCTTACTAGTATAGATAAAGGTACCCCGCTTTGGCGGACCCACAATTAATCGATCCTAGTCTTGACGAGTGCCATGCATCGTAAGGCCTTTAAGTGTCACTTAATATTTCCTTTTGAGGGATTTGTTTAAAGTTTGATCTCATCATTTGTTAAACTCTTTAACTTATTATTTACATATATGCATCTCATACATATATTAGTTAAACTCTTTTAACATACTATATACATACATGCATCTCATACATATATAAGGCAAATAAATGTGATATGGTTATGGCCCCTAACGCATTGATTCTCCCAAGCCAATGAGAGAATCTAAACTAAAACCTAGGAGCGTCCAAGCTTCTCCAAGCAAGATCTTCCACGTGATAACGTCTTCTTGTCTCCATCATTACATTACATAAACAGAAACCTCATTTTCATATGAGGGGAGTGAGATGAGAAAAGAAGATACATATGGAATATAAGAGAAAGGCACGGCACGCAGGCCGTATTTCAAAATATAAACCAAAAGATAAAAGGACTAAGGCCATAACCATTCACCATACATCACCAAATAAATAGTAACAACCAATAATAATACACAATTATTATTATTATTAATTTCATTAATTAGAGATTTCAAAATCTGAATTTTGAAAACGTAACATATATATAACAAATCACATTTATTATAATTGATGTTACTATAAATCACATTTATTACAATTGTTGTTACTACAAATCACATTTATTGTAATTGATATCAATCACATTTATATAAATCACATTTATTGTAACAAATCACATTTATTGTAATTGATATAAATCACATTTATATAAATCACATTTATTGTAACAAATCACATTTATTGTAATTGATATAAATCACATTTACATAAATCACATTTATTGTAACATAAATCACATTTATTGTAATTGATATAATTATTAAATGGTGACATAAAATTTTCAAAATTTGAATTTCGAAATTACACACTACGCAGAGGTAGCACGGGGGTCCCGCTTCCTTGGTGGCTAGGGTGTCAACCTTTCAACCCTAAAACCGCAAGGCCCGTGAACACTTCACGTTGCAAGGAACGGCGGCTACGGTTTCAACACTTGGAACCTTAGCCGCAACAACATGAACTTTTCATGTCTGAAACCCCTTAACGCCGCCAACACAGAACCGAAACATCAACATTTGACGCCATCGCAGAACATAATAAGGATTCAGAACCAATGTACATATCGCATACATACACAAACATGCAATAGACGTATATATCATATACATACGAAAATCACAGAAACAAGGTTTCGCAAACCAGATGCAAATGATTTTCAAAAACAATTTTCAGAAAAACGATTCACATTATAAACATGTTATCATACATAACAGGTAAACCACGTAACAGAATCATGGTTTCGCAAGCGGCTCTGATACCACTGTTGGGAATTTGCGTATAAAACAAAATAAAACGCAGCGGAAAAATTCCCATCGAAGGATCCATGCGAATGGTCATGATTCATGATTAGAAAGTTTACCTCTTGAAGCGATGGCTGTTGGTTGAAATTCGTCTATCACGAACACCGCACGAACGGTGTCTCCAGAGGTATCCACACGAGCGGACTCCGTGAACGTCCAACGTCACGAACCTAAGCGTCTCTGTCTCACAGTGCTAGCTTCAAAACCGAGACTTGCTGTTCACACTTACTCTCTATGTGCGGCTAGGTTATCAACCTTTTTTGCACAACAACTTAAGTGTTCTACTTATAGTAGTGCCTCCTTAAGTGAGTTAGTGAGCAGCACTTGACCTACGCCCATGTACTATGCGCTAGGCCCAATAGGAAAGTCCAACTCTCCTTTTAATGCTTCTTTTAATCCGCTCTTATGTGTGTGACCCTATAGGTTCCCAAAACGTTAGTAGTAACATTAAATCCCATTTAATATTACAAACAGTGAACGGTATCTAGCAATACATCACTGCTACCTAAGTAGTTAGAGAGTCAGTGATTTGACGAAACCTTTCCGTGACAAATATTCATGTGCATTATTATCCCTTTGTCCATATATCTATATTAAACACAAGGCATAGAATGTGTCACCCTTGTATGGTTCAATATCATGTTCCCTGATACCCGAGTAGACTTAACAACAAATGAGGTCAATATCTCATATTGACTCATTTCAGCATGGCCATGCATTTTACAGTCTCACTCTATCAGGGGGCCCACAGATATTACTCCTGTCATGTAGGAGGGACAAATTCCATCTAGGTCACTCACATCCCTCTGCATGGCTCGTGGTATGCCCAATGACCGTCTTTATAATCATCCTATTACAGATGACGTTTGACGATATTAAAACACACGACTCCTCATGTAGGGATCATAGTGATTTCAGGTCGAAGGATTGTATGCACCATTGTCACTATGAGAACTACTTATGACACTCACATAACGCTCCATGTAGTGTTCTCATGGCGGGTCAATCCAGTACATCATTACTCTAATGTATACCTATGTGTCGACTCGATATCTCATATCCATGACCCGTGAGATATGGTCATCAGTCTGCACACATAATAGTCTCAATTGTATTATTATTGTCCTTATTAATAAAATACTTGACTACGGATATTTAAGAATAGGATTTCATTGTTCAATAGTGTCTCACGATCAAGTCATATACTTGATATTCTATTAAACTGAAATCTCTATTCTAAGGACTTTATTATGTTTAACCAAGTAACACAATAAACTGGAATGCCTCATATCATATCATATATATATATATATATATATATATATATATATATATATATATATATATATATATATATATATATATATTAGCAAGATACAAATGTAAGTCTAAAGAAATACATTGGCCTCTAGGGCTTATACCAACACACCACACCGAGCCAGGTCATGAACATGGGTCACCAAACCGAGCCTGATGATGAATTTGGGTCACCACACCAAGCCAGGTCATGAATTGGGTGCACCAGACTGAGCCAGGTCAGGAATCCGGTGCATCACACCATGCCATATCCGGAATCCGGTGCACCACACCGTGCCATATCCGGAATCCGGTGCACCTTACCCAGCCAACTCAGAAATCCGGTGCACCACACTGAGGCAGGTCAGGAATCCGATGTACCAAAATGAGTCAAATC
>JAUPTC010001993.1:0-17864 GCA_030762895.1 Sophora flavescens | reverse complement strand
AGGCAAAGAGAGATCATTAGAAGCATTGAAATTAAACAAAAGTCCTTGCAACAAATTATGCAATGGGGCTGTCTTGAAATCAAAGCCCTCTTCTCCTCACTTTTTGTTGCCAAAGAACTCTCTTTTGCTCACTATTTTTCTCTTGCTCATCATTCTTATTTTCACTCTCCTTTTCTTTTTCCTTTGATCATCACTCTTATTTTCACTCTCTCTTTCTTTTTCCTTTTGATCATCACTTTTCTTTTCACTCTCTTTTGCTTTTGCCTCATTCTCTTGTTTTGATTTCTCTCTCTCTTCTTCTCATTCTCTTCTTGTTGGAGACTTCCACCAACTTCTTCACATGGTCTTCAAAACTTTCCATTTGTCTCTTCATTCTTTCCTCTTTTCTCAACCTCTTTTGTTCGCTCTCTCTCATCCTCTTGTCACGCCTCTCATGCATTTGCCGGATCCACTCTTCAACCTCTTTCCTAAGTTCTTGCACATAGTCGAAATTTCCAAATCGTAACATAGCAAAAAAGAAGAAAAGGAGAAAGTTAGAAGAAGAACAGAACTCAAAATTCAACCAAAGCCTAAGCTTTGATACCACTTGATGACAACCAAATGGTGAGGTTGCCTTTGATGATCTTTTGGTTGAATTTTAACAATTACAAATCCAAGTCAGAATTGAGTTGTAACATAAAAGGAAGAAAATATTAAAATGGTGAAGATTAGAGATGGCGATGGCGCCACAAACTAGGGAGTTTGATAAGCCAAGTGAGGTTCGCTACAAGAATCGTGGATTCTTGATAAGAACAAGATGGCTCAACCAAGAACCAAAGAGAGACAATTCCCTCATGATGCAAAACCAAGGATGATGTCCAATTTGAGGCCAAATTAATATTTTTGATGAAAAATTTATTTTCATTGTGGTGAACCCGTATGCTTGATTTGGTCATATCTTGAGCTACGAATATCCGATTGATGCATTCTTTGGTGCGTTGGAAAGCTTAGGGAATTATCTACAAATCATATCTCAGGCCTCTTGACCAAATTCGGCTTCTATCATGGTGAAAAACGGGCTGCAAGTTTAATACGAATTCTTGACCTTAAATGAGTTATATGTTAATTGGGCTACACTAAGCTTGATGAATGAGCAAGGTCCATTATGAATGGTGGCTGGCAGTTTTTTGGAACTTACAAAGGAGAGCAACCTTGGCTTGCATGCCTAGGTAACTCCTTTAGAAGTTATGGAACCACTTTTATTATTTTCTTAAGTAGGATAGTTATGTTCTTTTAATAACCACTTAGTGGAGAGTTATGTCTAGTAATTAGGAGTTTATGTCATCTTATGATGACCTTTGGTTTTTATTTCCCTATGATATATGTACACACCTATTACATGATGAATGATAACTTTGAGTTCATTTTGGATTGATTCCAATTGTGAGAGTGTTTTCTCTCTTGGGTTCTTCATTGAGCCAACCCTTGTTCTTATCAAGAATCCAAGATTCTTGTGGCGAACCTCACGTTGGCTTATCAAATCCCCTTGGATTTGTGGCGCCTACCTCCCATTTCTCATCTTATCCAATTTTGTATTTCACCTTCTTCTATAATTTTGCTTGGTCACCAAGGATAGATCCGAAAATATATATGTTCCTTTCTAGGATCACATCACCTCACAAATGGATTTAATCCAAATTCAACATCCAAGTTACTATTCAACATGAAAATGGAGTGTACAAATAGAGTATTAGGCTGCCAACTTTTGTGCTTCCAAAAGAGATCATAACCCCCACAATAATTAGCCTAATCATGTCACTAAATGACTCACTAATCCCTCCTTAACTCAGCCTCTAATGGTGAGTTTATTATTCTCTCATAACCATCATTATGTGGCTGCCACACTTTACTTCTCATATTAAAAAGTGTAACTCCCACATAATTAACAAAACAATAAACAAACTAATAACTTATAGGAGTTACTATTGGCATGCAAACCAAAGGTTCCCCCTACTAAGCTCCCAAATTCGTGTACAACATGGACTTAAGTGGGCTTGACCCATTTGCAACACTTAGCCAATTTGGACACACACACATAACCCATTACACTTATTGAAATAAATTAAACAACTAAGTGGACTCATAACTAGAGCACGCCCCATTTGAAAATGATCATGGGTCTTCTAGTTGAATGAGATAGGTCATCAATTGGGGCTCCATTCCATTTGGTCTCATTCTTGGGCTTGCTTCTATCAAAATATCCCCCCATGTAATTAAGAGCTTGTTGGGCTTTCTTGTGTCTAACTTTTTTCATGGTCCCACCAAGTCCTTGATTTGATTCTTGATCCATCGTATTCATTGGGCTCATATCATTCTTGTTGGAAATTGGACTTTCATCCTCCTTCTTTAAGAAAATTCGTCCTCGAATTTATGACTTCAATCCCAAGCATGCTATCGAATCTTGTGTTAAGATATCCATACTTTTGGGTGACCATGCAAGTTCCCATGCCATGGAGTACCTCCCTTGGGATGAACTCTTCCATTACATCGGTTGTATCAAACTTAAGTTCATAATATATTTCAATGGGAGGTAAAACATGAGTAGGTTCTTTATAGAGCCTTTTGGAATCCATGAAAGTTTTCCAACCATGGGGTACTTCCTTTGGGATGAAATCTCCAAATTTTTGCAAAAGAGTTACAACACTGCTAGGCAAAGAGAGATCATTAGAAGCATTGGAAATTAAACAAAAGTCCTTGCAACAAATTATGCAATGGGGCTGTCTTGAAATCAAAGCCCTCTTCTCCTCACTTTTTGTTGCCAAAGAACTCTCTTTTTGCTCACTATTTTTCTCTTGCTCATCATTCTTATTTTCACTCTCCTTTTCTTTTTCCTTTGATCATCACTCTTCTTTTCACTCTCTCTTTCTTTTTCCTTTGATCATCACTTTTCTTTTCACTCTCTTTTGCTTTTGCCTCATTCTCTTGTTTTGATTTCTCTCTCTCTTTCTTCTCATTCTCTTTCTTGTTGGAGACTTCCACCAACTTCTTCACATGGTCTTCAAAACTTTCCATTTGTCTCTTCATTCTTTCCTCTTTTCTCAACCTCTTTTGTTCGTTCTCTCTCATCCTCTTGTCACGCCTCATGCATTTGCCGGATCCACTCTTCAACCTCTTTCCTATGTTCTTGCACATAGTCGAAATTTCCAAATCGTAACATAGCAAAAAGAAGAAAAGGAGAAAGTTAGAAGAAGAACAGAACTCAAAATTCAACCAAAGCCTAAGCTTTGATACCACTTGATGACAACCAAATGGTGAGGTTGCCTTTGATGATCTTTTTGGTTGAATTTTAACAATTACAAATCCAAGTCAGAATTGAGTTGTAACATAAAAGGAAGAAAATATTAAAATGGTGAAGATTAGAGATGGCGATGGCGCCACAAACTAGGGAGTTTGATAAGCCAAGTGAGGTTCGCCACAAGAATCGTGGATTCTTGATAAGAACAAGATGGCTCAACCAAGAACCAAAGAGAGACAATTCCCTCATGATGCAAAACCAAGGATGATGTCCAATTTGAGGCCAAATTAATATTTTTGATGAAAAATTTATTTTCATTGTGGTGAACCGGTATGCTTGATTTGGTCATATCTTGAGCTACGAATATCCGATTGATGCATTCTTTGGTGCGTTGGAAAGCTTAGGGAATTATCTACAAATCATATCTCAGGCCTCTTGACCAAATTCGGCTTCTATCATGGTGAAAAACGGGCTGCAAGTTTAATACGAATTCTTGGACCTTAAATGAGTTATATGTTAATTGGGCTACACTAAGCTTGATGAATGAGCAAGGTCCATTATGAATGGTGGCTGGCACGTTTTTGGAACTTACAAAGGAGAGCAACCTTTGGCTTGCATGCCTAGGTAACTCCTTTAGAAGTTATGGAACCACTTTTATTATTTTCTTAAGTAGGATAGTTATGTTCTTTTAATAACCACTTAGTGGAGAGTTATGTCTAGTAATTAGGAGTTTATGTCATCTTATGATGACCTTTGGTTTTTATTTCCCTATGATATATGTACACACCTATTACATGATGAATGATAACTTTGAGTTCATTTTGGATTGATTCCAATTGTGAGAGTGTTTTCTCTCTTGGGTTCTTCATTGAGCCAACCCTTGTTCTTATCAAGAATCCAAGATTCTTGTGGCGAACCTCACGTTGGCTTATCAAATCCCCTTGGATTTGTGGCGCCTACCTCCCATTTCTCATCTTATCCAATTTTGTATTTCACCTTCTTCTATAATTTTGCTTGGTCACTCAAGGATAGATCCGAAAATATATATGTTCCTTTCTAGGATCACATCACCTCACAAATGGATTTAATCCAAATTCAACATCCAAGTTACTATTCAACATGAAAATGGAGTGTACAAATAGAGTATTAGGCTGCCAACTTTTGTGCTTCCAAAAGAGATCATAACCCCCACAATAATTAGCCTAATCATGTCACTAAATGACTCACTAATCCCTCCTTAACTCAGCCTCTAATGGTGAGTTTATTATTCTCTCATAACCATCATTATGTGGCTGCCACACTTTACTTCTCATATTAAAAAGTGTAACTCCCACATAATTAACAAAACAATAAACAAACTAATAACTTATAGGAGTTACTATTGGCATGCAAACCAAAGGTTCCCCCTACTAAGCTCCCAAATTCGTGTACAACATGGACTTAAGTGGGCTTGACCCATTTGCAACACTTAGCCAATTTGGACACACACACATAACCCATTACACTTATTGAAATAAATTAAACAACTAAGTGGACTCATAACTAGAGCACGTCCCATTTGAAAATGATCATGGGTCTTCTAGTTGAATGAGATAGGTCATCAATTGGGGCTCCATTCCATTTGGTCTCATTCTTGGGCTTGCTTCTATCAAAACAGCACACCATGTAATTAAGAGCTTGTTGGGCTTTCTTGTGTCTAACTTTTTTCATGGGCCCACCAAGTCCTTGATTTGATTCTTGATCCATCGTATTCATTGGGCTCATATCATTCTTGTTGGAAATTGGACTTTCATCCCCTCCTTCTTTAAGAAAATTCGTCCTCGAATTTATGACTTCAATCCCAAGCATGCTATCGAATCTTGTGTTAAGATATCCATACTTTTGGGTGACCATGCAAGTTCCCATGCCATGGAGTACCTCCCTTGGGATGAACTCTTCCATTACATCGGTTGTATCAAACTTAAGTTCATAATATATTTCAATGGGAGGTAAAACATGAGTAGGTTCTTTATAGAGCCTTTTGGAATCCATGAAAGTTTTCCAACCATGGGGTACTTCCTTTGGGATGAAATCTCCAAATTTTTGCAAAAGAGTTACAACACTCGCTAGGCAAAGAGAGATCATTAGAAGCATTGGAAATTAAACAAAAGTCCTTGCAACAAATTATGCAATGGGGCTGTCTTGAAATCAAAGCCCTCTTCTCCTCACTTTTTGTTGCCAAAGAACTCTCTTTTTGCTCACTATTTTTCTCTTGCTCATCATTCTTATTTTCACTCTCCTTTTCTTTTTCCTTTTGATCATCACTCTTCTTTTCACTCTCTCTTTCTTTTTCCTTTTGATCATCACTTTTCTTTTCACTCTCTTTTGCTTTTGCCTCATTCTCTTGTTTTGATTTCTCTCTCTCTTTCTTCTCATTCTCTTTCTTGTTGGAGACTTCCACCAACTTCTTCACATGGTCTTCAAAACTTTCCATTTGTCTCTTCATTCTTTCCTCTTTTCTCAACCTCTTTTGTTCGTTCTCTCTCATCCTCTTGTCACGCCTCTCATGCATTTGCCGGATCCACTCTTCAACCTCTTTCCTATGTTCTTGCACATAGTCGAAATTTCCAAATCGTAACATAGCAAAAAGAAGAAAAGGAGAAAGTTAGAAGAAGAACAGAACTCAAAATTCAACCAAAGCCTAAGCTTTGATACCACTTGATGACAACCAAATGGTGAGGTTGCCTTTGATGATCTTTTTGGTTGAATTTTAACAATTACAAATCCAAGTCAGAATTGAGTTGTAACATAAAAGGAAGAAAATATTAAAATGGTGAAGATTAGAGATGGCGATGGCGCCACAAACTAGAGAGTTTGATAAGCCAAGTGAGGTTCGCCACAAGAATCGTGGATTCTTGATAAGAACAAGATGGCTCAACCAAGAACCAAAGAGAGACAATTCCCTCATGATGCAAAACCAAGGATGATGTCCAATTTGAGGCCAAATTAATATTTTTGATGAAAAATTTATTTTCATTGTGGTGAACCCGTATGCTTGATTTGGTCATATCTTGAGCTACGAATATCCGATTGATGCATTCTTTGGTGCGTTGGAAAGCTTAGGGAATTATCTACAAATCATATCTCAGGCCTCTTGACCAAATTCGGCTTCTATCATGGTGAAAAACGGGCTGCAAGTTTAATACGAATTCTTGGACCTTAAATGAGTTATATGTTAATTGGGCTACACTAAGCTTGATGAATGAGCAAGGTCCATTATGAATGGTGGCTGGCACGTTTTTGGAACTTACAAAGGAGAGCAACCTTTGGCTTGCATGCCTAGGTAACTCCTTTAGAAGTTATGGAACCACTTTTATTATTTTCTTAAGTAGGATAGTTATGTTCTTTTAATAACCACTTAGTGGAGAGTTATGTCTAGTAATTAGGAGTTTATGTCATCTTATGATGACCTTTGGTTTTTATTTCCCTATGATATATGTACACACCTATTACATGATGAATGATAACTTTGAGTTCATTTTGGATTGATTCCAATTGTGAGAGTGTTTTCTCTCTTGGGTTCTTCATTGAGCCAACCCTTGTTCTTATCAAGAATCCAAGATTCTTGTGGCGAACCTCACGTTGGCTTATCAAATCCCCTTGGATTTGTGGCGCCTACCTCCCATTTCTCATCTTATCCAATTTTGTATTTCACCTTCTTCTATAATTTTGCTTGGTCACTCAAGGATAGATCCGAAAATATATATGTTCCTTTCTAGGATCACATCACCTCACAAATGGATTTAATCCAAATTCAACATCCAAGTTACTATTCAACATGAAAATGGAGTGTACAAATAGAGTATTAGGCTGCCAACTTTTGTGCTTCCAAAAGAGATCATAACCCCCACAATAATTAGCCTAATCATGTCACTAAATGACTCACTAATCCCTCCTTAACTCAGCCTCTAATGGTGAGTTTATTATTCTCTCATAACCATCATTATGTGGCTGCCACACTTTACTTCTCATATTAAAAAGTGTAACTCCCACATAATTAACAAAACAATAAACAAACTAATAACTTATAGGAGTTACTATTGGCATGCAAACCAAAGGTTCCCCTACTAAGCTCCCAAATTCGTGTACAACATGGACTTAAGTGGGCTTGACCCATTTGCAACACTTAGCCAATTTGGACACACACACATAACCCATTACACTTATTGAAATAAATTAAACAACTAAGTGGACTCATAACTAGAGCACGTCCCATTTGAAAATGATCATGGGTCTTCTAGTTGAATGAGATAGGTCATCAATTGGGGCTCCATTCCATTTGGTCTCATTCTTGGGCTTGCTTCTATCAAAATAACCCCCATGTAATTAAGAGCTTGTTGGGCTTTCTTGTGTCTAACTTTTTTCATGGGCCCACCAAGTCCTTGATTTGATTCTTGATCCATCGTATTCATTGGGCTCATATCATTCTTGTTGGAAATTGGACCTTCATCCCTCCTTCTTTAAGAAAATTCGCCCTCGAATTTATGACTTCAATCCCAAGCATGTTATCGAATCTTGTGTTAAGATATCCATACTTTTGGGTGACCATGCAAGTTCCCATGCCATGGAGTACCTCCCTTGGGATGAACTCTTCCATTACATCGGTTGTATCAAACTTAAGTTCATAATATATTTCAATGGGAGGTAAAACATGAGTAGGTTCTTTATAGAGCCTTTTGGAATCCATGAAAGTTTGCCAACCATGGGGTACTTCCTTTGGGATGAAATCTCCAAATTTTTGCAAAAGAGTTACAACACTGCTAGGCAAAGAGAGATCATTAGAAGCATTGGAAATTAAACAAAAGTCCTTGCAACAAATTATGCAATGGGGCTGTCTTGAAATCAAAGCCCTCTTCTCCTCACTTTTTGTTGCCAAAGAACTCTCTTTTTGCTCACTATTTTTCTCTTGCTCATCATTCTTATTTTCACTCTCCTTTTCTTTTTCCTTTTGATCATCACTCTTCTTTTCACTCTCTCTTTCTTTTTCCTTTTGATCATCACTTTTCTTTTCACTCTCTTTTGCTTTTGCCTCATTCTCTTGTTTTGATTTCTCTCTCTCTTTCTTCTCATTTTCTTTCTTGTTGGAGTCTTCCACCAACTTCTTCACATGGTCTTCAAAACTTTCCATTTGTCTCTTCATTCTTTCCTCTTTTCTCAACCTCTTTTGTTCGTTCTCTCTCTCATCCTCTTGTCACGCCTCTCATGCATTTGCCGGATCCACTCTTCAACCTCTTTCCTATGTTCTTGCACATAGTCGAAATTTCCAAATCGTAACATAGCAAAAAGAAGAAAAGGAGAAAGTTAGAAGAAGAACAGAACTCAAAATTCAACCAAAGCCTAAGCTTTGATACCACTTGATGACAACCAAATGGTGAGGTTGCCTTTGATGATCTTTTTGGTTGAATTTTAACAATTACAAATCCAAGTCAGAATTGAGTTGTAACATAAAAGGAAGAAAATATTAAAATGGTGAAGATTAGAGATGGCGATGGCGCCACAAACTAGAGAGTTTGATAAGCCAAGTGAGGTTCGCCACAAGAATCGTGGATTCTTGATAAGAACAAGATGGCTCAACCAAGAACCAAAGAGAGACAATTCACTCATGATGCAAACCAAGGATGATGTCCAATTTGAGGCCAAATTAATATTTTTGATGAAAAATTTATTTTCATTGTGGTGAACCCGTATGCTTGATTTGGTCATATCTTGAGCTACGAATATCCGATTGATGCATTCTTTGGTGCGTTGGAAAGCTTAGGGAATTATCTACAAATCATATCTCAGGCCTCTTGACCAAATTCGGCTTCTATCATGGTGAAAAACGGGCTGCAAGTTTAATACGAATTCTTGGACCTTAAATGAGTTATATGTTAATTGGGCTACACTAAGCTTGATGAATGAGCAAGGTCCATTATGAATGGTGGCTGGCACGTTTTGGAACTTACAAAGGAGAGCAACCTTTGGCTTGCATGCCTAGGTAACTCCTTTAGAAGTTATGGAACCACTTTTATTATTTTCTTAAGTAGGATAGTTATGTTCTTTTAATAACCACTTAGTGGAGAGTTATGTCTAGTAATTAGGAGTTTATGTCATCTTATGATGACCTTTGGTTTTTATTTCCCTATGATATATGTACACACCTATTACATGATGAATGATAACTTTGAGTTCATTTTGGATTGATTCCAATTGTGAGAGTGTTTTCTCTCTTGGGTTCTTCATTGAGCCAACCCTTGTTCTTATCAAGAATCCAAGATTCTTGTGGCGAACCTCACGTTGGCTTATCAAATCCCCTTGGATTTGTGGCGCCTACCTCCCATTTCTCATCTTATCCAATTTTGTATTTCACCTTCTTCTATAATTTTGCTTGGTCACTCAAGGATAGATCCGAAAATATATATGTTCCTTTCTAGGATCACATCACCTCACAAATGGATTTAATCCAAATTCAACATCCAAGTTACTATTCAACATGAAAATGGAGTGTACAAATAGAGTATTAGGCTGCCAACTTTTGTGCTTCCAAAAGAGATCATAACCCCCACAATAATTAGCCTAATCATGTCACTAAATGACTCACTAATCCCTCCTTAACTCAGCCTCTAATGGTGAGTTTATTATTCTCTCATAACCATCATTATGTGGCTGCCACACTTTACTTCTCATATTAAAAAGTGTAACTCCCACATAATTAACAAAACAATAAACAAACTAATAACTTATAGGAGTTACTATTGGCATGCAAACCAAAGGTTCCCCCTACTAAGCTCCCAAATTCGTGTACAACATGGACTTAAGTGGGCTTGACCCATTTGCAACACTTAGCCAATTTGGACACACACACATAACCCATTACACTTATTGAAATAAATTAAACAACTAAGTGGACTCATAACTAGAGCACGTCCCATTTGAAAATGATCATGGGTCTTCTAGTTGAATGAGATAGGTCATCAATTGGGGCTCCATTCCATTTGGTCTCATTCTTGGGCTTGATTCTATCAAAATAACCCCCATGTAATTAAGAGCTTGTTGGGCTTTCTTGTGTCTAACTTTTTTCATGGGCCCACCAAGTCCTTGATTTGATTCTTGATCCATCGTATTCATTGGGCTCATATCATTCTTGTTGGAAATTGGACCTTCATCCCCTCCTTCTTTAAGAAAATTCGTCCTCGAATTTATGACTTCAATCCCAAGCATGCTATCGAATCTTGTGTTAAGATATCCATACTTTTGGGTGACCATGCAAGTTCCCATGCCATGGAGTACCTCCCTTGGGATGAACTCTTCCATTACATCGGTTGTATCAAACTTAAGTTCATAATATATTTCAATGGGAGGTAAAACATGAGTAGGTTCTTTATAGAGCCTTTTGGAATCCATGAAAGTTTTCCAACCATGGGGTACTTCCTTTGGGATGAAATCTCCAAATTTTTGCAAAAGAGTTACAACACTGCTAGGCAAAGAGAGATCATTAGAAGCATTGGAAATTAAACAAAAGTCCTTGCAACAAATTATGCAATGGGGCTGTCTTGAAATCAAAGCCCTCTTCTCCTCACTTTTTGTTGCCAAAGAACTCTCTTTTTGCTCACTATTTTTCTCTTGCTCATCATTCTTATTTTCACTCTCCTTTTCTTTTTCCTTTTGATCATCACTCTTCTTTTCACTCTCTCTTTCTTTTTCCTTTTGATCATCACTTTTCTTTTCACTCTCTTTTGCTTTTGCCTCATTCTCTTGTTTTGATTTCTCTCTCTCTTTCTTCTCATTCTCTTTCTTGTTGGAGACTTCCACCAACTTCTTCACATGGTCTTCAAAACTTTCCATTTGTCTCTTCATTCTTTCCTCTTTTCTCAACCTCTTTTGTTCGTTCTCTCTCATCCTCTTGTCACGCCTCTCATGCATTTGCCGGATCCACTCTTCAACCTCTTTCCTATGTTCTTGCACATAGTCGAAATTTCCAAATCGTAACATAGCAAAAAGAAGAAAAGGAGAAAGTTAGAAGAAGAACAGAACTCAAAAATTCAACCAAAGCCTAAGCTTTGATACCACTTGATGACAACCAAATGGTGAGGTTGCCTTTGATGATCTTTTTTTGTGAATTTTAACAATTACAAATCCAAGTCAGAATTGAGTTGTAACATAAAAGGAAGAAAATATTAAAATGGTGAAGATTAGAGATGGCGATGGCGCCACAAACTAGAGAGTTTGATAAGCCAAGTGAGGTTCGCCACAAGAATCGTGGATTCTTGATAAGAACAAGATGGCTCAACCAAGAACCAAAGAGAGACAATTCCCTCATGATGCAAACCAAGGATGATGTCCAATTTGAGGCCAAATTAATATTTTTGATGAAAAATTTATTTTCATTGTGGTGAACCCGTATGCTTGATTTGGTCATATCTTGAGCTACGAATATCCGATTGATGCATTCTTTGGTGCGTTGGAAAGCTTAGGGAATTATCTACAAATCATATCTCAGGCCTCTGGACCAAATTCGGCTTATATCATGGTGAAAAACGGGCTGCAAGTTTAATACGAATTCTTGGACCTTAAATGAGTTATATGTTAATTGGGCTACACTAAGCTTGATGAATGAGCAAGGTCCATTATGAATGGTGGCTGGCACGTTTTTGGAACTTACAAAGGAGAGCAACCTTTGGCTTGCATGCCTAGGTAACTCCTTTAGAAGTTATGGAACCACTTTTATTATTTTCTTAAGTAGGATAGTTATGTTCTTTTAATAACCACTTAGTGGAGAGTTATGTCTAGTAATTAGGAGTTTATGTCATCTTATGATGACCTTTGGTTTTTATTTCCCTATGATATATATGTACACACCTATTACATGATGAATGATAACTTTGAGTTCATTTTGGATTGATTCCAATTGTGAGAGTGTTTTCTCTCTTGGGTTCTTCATTGAGCCAACCCTTGTTCTTATCAAGAATCCAAGATTCTTGTGGCGAACCTCACATTGGCTTATCAAATCCCCTTGGATTTGTGGCGCCTACCTCCCATTTCTCATCTTATCCAATTTTGTATTTCACCTTCTTCTATAATTTTGCTTGGTCACTCAAGGATAGATCCGAAAATATATATGTTCCTTTCTAGGATCACATCACCTCACAAATGGATTTAATCCAAATTCAACATCCAAGTTACTATTCAACATGAAAATGGAGTGTACAAATAGAGTATTAGGCTGCCAACTTTTGTGCTTCCAAAAGAGATCATAACCCCCACAATAATTAGCCTAATCATGTCACTAAATGACTCACTAATCCCTCCTTAACTCAGCCTCTAATGGTGAGTTTATTATTCTCTCATAACCATCATTATGTGGCTGCCACACTTTACTTCTCATATTAAAAAGTGTAACTCCCACATAATTAACAAAACAATAAACAAACTAATAACTTATAGGAGTTACTATTGGCATGCAAACCAAAGGTTCCCCTACTAAGCTCCCAAATTCGTGTACAACATGGACTTAAGTGGGCTTGACCCATTTGCAACACTTAGCCAATTTGGACACACACACATAACCCATTACACTTATTGAAATAAATTAAACAACTAAGTGGACTCATAACTAGAGCACGTCCCATTTGAAAATGATCATGGGTCTTCTAGTTGAATGAGATAGGTCATCAATTGGGGCTCCATTCCATTTGGTCTCATTCTTGGGCTTGCTTCTATCAAAATAACCCCCATGTAATTAAGAGCTTGTTGGGCTTTCTTGTGTCTAACTTTTTTCATGGGCCCACCAAGTCCTTGATTTGATTCTTGATCCATCGTATTCATTGGGCTCATATCATTCTTGTTGGAAATTGGACCTTCATCCCCTCCTTCTTTAAGAAAATTCGTCCTCGAATTTATGACTTCAATCCCAAGCATGTTATCGAATCTTGTGTTAAGATATCCATACTTTTGGGTGACCATGCAAGTTCCCATGCCATGGAGTACCTCCCTTGGGATGAACTCTTCCATTACATCGGTTGTATCAAACTTAAGTTCATAATATATTTCAATGGGAGGTAAAACATGAGTAGGTTCTTTATAGAGCCTTTTGGAATCCATGAAAGTTTGCCAACCATGGGGTACTTCCTTTGGGATGAAATCTCCAAATTTTTGCAAAAGAGTTACAACACTGCTAGGCAAAGAGAGATCATTAGAAGCATTGGAAATTAAACAAAAGTCCTTGCAACAAATTATGCAATGGGGCTATCTTGAAATCAAAGCCCTCTTCTCCTCACTTTTTGTTGCCAAAGAACTCTCTTTTTGCTCACTATTTTTCTCTTGCTCATCATTCTTATTTTCACTTTTCTCCTTTTCTTTTTCCTTTTGATCATCACTCTTATTTTCACTCTCTTTTCTTTTTCCTTTTGATCATCACTTTTCTTTTCACTCTCTTTTGCTTTTGCCTCATTCTCTTGTTTTGATTTCTCTCTCTCTTTCTTCTCATTCTCTTTCTTGTTGGAGTCTTCCACCAACTTCTTCACATGGTCTTCAAAACTTTCCATTTGTCTCTTCATTCTTTCCTCTTTTCTCAACCTCTTTTGTTCGTTCTCTCTCATCCTCTTGTCACGCCTCTCATGCATTTGCCGGATCCACTCTTCAACCTCTTTCCTATGTTCTTGCACATAGTCGAAATTTCCAAATCGTAACATAGCAAAAAGAAGAAAAGGAGAAAGTTAGAAGAAGAACAGAACTCAAAATTCAACCAAAGCCTAAGCTTTGATACCACTTGATGACAACCAAATGGTGAGGTTGCCTTTGATGATCTTTTTGGTTGAATTTTAACAATTACAAATCCAAGTCAGAATTGAGTTGTAACATAAAAGGAAGAAAATATTAAAATGGTGAAGATTAGAGATGGCGATGGCGCCACAAACTAGAGAGTTTGATAAGCCAAGTGAGGTTCGCCACAAGAATCGTGGATTCTTGATAAGAACAAGATGGCTCAACCAAGAACCAAAGAGAGACAATTCCCTCATGATGCAAACCAAGGATGATGTCCAATTTGAGGCCAAATTAATATTTTTGATGAAAAATTTATTTTCATTGTGGTGAACCCGTATGCTTGATTTGGTCATATCTTGAGTTACAAATATCCGATTGATGCATTCTTTTGTGCGTTGGAAAGCTTAGGGAATTATCTACAAATCATATCTCAGGCCTCTTGACCAAATTCGGCTTCTATCATGGTGAAAAACCGGCTGCAAGTTTAATACGAATTCTTGGACCTTAAATGAGTTATATGTTAATTGGGCTACACTAAGCTTGATGAATGAGCAAGGTCCATTATGAATGGTGGCTGGCACGTTTTTGGAACTTACAAAGGAGAGCAACCTTTGGCTTGCATGCCTAGGTAACTCCTTTAGAAGTTATGGAACCACTTTTATTATTTTCTTAAGTAGGAGAGTTATGTTCTTTTAATAACCACTTAGTGGAGAGTTATGTCTAGTAATTAGGAGTTTATGTCATCTTATGATGACCTTTGGTTTTTATTTCCCTATGATATATGTACACACCTATTACATGATGAATGATAACTTTGAGTTCATTTTGGATTGATTCCAATTGTGAGAGTGTTTTCTCTCTTGGGTTCTTCATTGAGCCAACCCTTGTTCTTATCAAGAATCCAAGATTCTTGTGGCGAACCTCACGTTGGCTTATCAAATCCCCTTGGATTTGTGGCGCCTACCTCCCATTTCTCATCTTATCCAATTTTGTATTTCACCTTCTTCTATAATTTTGCTTGGTCACTCAAGGACAGATCCGAAAATATATATGTTCCTTTCTAGGATCACATCACCTCACAAATGGATTTAATCCAAATTCAACATCCAAGTTACTATTCAACATGAAAATGGAGTGTACAAATAGAGTATTAGGGTGCCAACTTTTGTGCTTCCAAAAGAGATCATAACCCCCACAATAATTAGCCTAATCATGTCACTAAATGACTCACTAATCCCTCCTTAACTCAGCCTCTAATGGTGAGTTTATTATTCTCTCATAACCATCATTATGTGGCTGCCACACTTTACTTCTCATATTAAAAAGTGTAACTCCCACATAATTAACAAAACAATAAACAAACTAATAACTTATAGGAGTTACTATTGGCATGCAAACCAAAGGTTCCCCCTACTAAGCTCCCAAATTCGTGTACAACATGGACTTAAGTGGGCTTGACCCATTTGCAACACTTAGCCAATTTGGACACACACACATAACCCATTACACTTATTGAAATAAATTAAACAACTAAGTGGACTCATAACTAGAGCACGTCCCATTTGAAAATGATCATGGGTCTTCTAGTTGAATGAGATAGGTCATCAATTGGGGCTCCATTCCATTTGGTCTCATTCTTGGGCTTGCTTCTATCAAAATAACCCCCATGTAATTAAGAGATTGTTGGGCTTTCTTGTGTCTAACTTTTTCATGGGCCCACCAAGTCCTTGATTTGATTCTTGATCCATCGTATTCATTGGGCTCATATCATTCTTGTTGGAAATTGGACTTTCATCCCCTCCTTCTTTAAGACAATCCTTCTTTAAGAAATTCTCCTCGAATTTATGACTTCAATCCCAAGCATGTTATCGAATCTTGTGTTAAGATATCCATACTTTTGGGTGACCATGCAAGTTCCCATGCCATGGAGTACCTCCCTTGGGATGAACTCTTCCATTACATCGGTTGTATCAAACTTAAGTTCATAATATATTTCAATGGGAGGTAAAACATGAGTAGGTTCTTTATAGAGCCTTTTGGAATCCATGAAAGTTTGCCAACCATGGGGTACTTCCTTTGGGATGAAATCTCCAAATTTTTGCAAAAGAGTTACAACACTGCTAGGCAAAGAGAGATCATTAGAAGCATTGGAAATTAAACAAAAGTCCTTGCAACAAATTATGCAATGGGGCTATCTTGAAATCAAAGCCCTCTTCTCCTCACTTTTTGTTGCCAAAGAACTCTCTTTTTGCTCACTATTTTTCTCTTGCTCATCATTCTTATTTTCACTCTTCTTTTCACTCTCTTTTTCTTTTTCCTTTTGATCATCACTCTTCTTTTCACTCTCTTTTTCTTTTTCCTTTTGATCATCACTTTTCTTTTCACTCTCTTTTGCTTTTGCCTCATTCTCTTGTTTTGATTTCTCTCTCTGTTTCTTCTCATTCTCTTTCTTGTTGGAGTATTCCACCAACTTCTTCACATGGTCTTCCAAACTTTCCATTTGTCTCTTCATTCTTTCCTCTTTTCTCAACCTCTTTTGTTTGTTCTCTCTCATCCTCTTGTCACGCCTCTCATGCATTTGCCGGATCCACTCTTCAACCTCTTTCCTATGTTCTTGCACATAGTCGAAATTTCCAAATCGCAACATAGCAAAAAGAAGAAAAGGAGAAAGTTAGAAGAAGAACAGAACTCAAAATTCAACCAAAGCCTAAGCTTTTGATATGAGCCAAGGAGGGGCAAGTCTACAACATTTCAACAAAGATGATGTGAGCCCAATTTGGAGCATAGTTCAAAGAAGCTTTAACTCCAATGTTGATTCTCTTAATGGACATAAGCCCAAGTTCAAGTCAAATTATCCCAAATGCACAACTTTGCTCATTCAAATGGAGGAAGCATGAAGTGGGGCTGATTTGGTTCAAGGTCCAAGTCATTTTAGTTTATTATTTTTCAATAAATAAGTGAAGAATCATGCAAGTGGGGTCCCTAGCATATTCTACACGAATTTGGTTGTTTCTAGTTGTTAGAAGTTGGAATTTTGAGTGTTTTATGATGAGAATAAAAGTTGTAAATTGTGGGAGTTACACTTTTAATGTGAGAAGCAAGTGTAACACCCACAATAATGAGAGTTATGGCTTGGTGGTTGCCTTGATGGTTTTTGGTAGCTATTCAAGTGGGATTTAAGTTGGAATTTCGTTTTTTTTTCATTTGGTGGCTGAATTAGAATTAGTCTTAAGTGAATTATTAGTATCATAATTAGGCTATTCAAGTGGAGGTTTCATTTTATCTTTGGATGCCAAGAGTTTGGCTGCCATACTATATGTAAAACGAAAATTCATATGAAATAACAAGTTTGATGTTGTTGGAATTTATCCAAATTAGTGAGAAGTGTTTCTCCTAAGTTCTTGGTTGAACCAAGATTGAGTTCTTATCAAGAATCTCCAAATTCTTGTGGCGAACATCACTTGGCTTATCAAACAATTTCCATTGTTTGTGGCGAATAATGAGAAAAATAGTGTGGAAATTAGTGAGAAAAAAGAGAGTTATTTGGCTTTAATTTCAAGGCAGCCTCAATGTATATTTTATTACAAGAATTTTAATTTGGTTGCTAACACCTCTAATGATCTCTTTTTGCCTAGTGGTGTTATAACCCTTTTACAGAAATTTGGAGATTTCATCCCAAAAGAAGTACCCCATGGTTTAGAAACTTACAAGGATTCCAAAGGCTCAATAAAGCACCTACTCATGCTTTACCTCCTATTGAAATATATTTTGAACTTAAGTTTTATACAACCGATGTAATGGAAGAGTT
>JAUPTC010001992.1:0-17868 GCA_030762895.1 Sophora flavescens | reverse complement strand
GCACTTACTCAATGTAGCTCAAGCATTGTATTTCCAGTCAAAGGTGCCAATTTCCTTTTGGGGTGAGTGCACAGCCACCGCTGCATACCTGATCAACAGACTACCTTCACCAATTTTAAAACATCAATCTCGTTACCAAATCCTATATGGTCCTGAACCTGATTACCACAGTCTTAGATCTTTTGGTTGCTTGGCATATGCTGCTACATTGCCTTCTACTAGGAACAAGTTCACTCCTAGAGCAATCCCTACTGTTTTTGTTGGCTATCCTCAAGGATATAAAGGCTATAGATTGAATGATCTATCCACCAAGAAGTTTTTCATCTCAAGAGATGTCACCTTCCATGAATCAATTTTTCCCTTCCAACTTCATTCTCAGTCTCAACCTGAGCTTTTCCATAATCTGACCACAGCTATTCCTGTACCTGATATACCAATCACCCTTCAACAACAACCAATACTTGAACAACATGAACATCCTGGGTAGAACAAACCTGGTTCGTTTGCCTTCTGCCACCTTTACACCACAACCTTCGGTCGCCGTCTCCGCCATCCGTCCCTCACGTTCGAAGTTCCGCTTCGCCTTCTTCATCCTCGCACCAGATCCGAAGCACATCGTGCCTAAGACGTTTGGCTCCACCACCCCCAAGCCGTCGCCAGGGAAGATGCCTAAGAACATCATCGCCGCCACACCGCCATCACAACCCATTTTTGTTTTTGACCCCGGTGGAGCTCTCACAGGTGTCTCCAATCCCGTCGTTTGCCGCTGTCTCCTTAGATGCGTTTATGTCAAGCTCATTCAGGACCTCTTCGACTCGGTCAAGCTCGTCCCCGACTTAGATTCCAGTTCCCTCTTCTCTATCCCTGTCGCAAGAATGTCCCTATAACAAGCACCTTCGCCTTCTCCGGTTCAGTTTGGTATATCTCTGAAGGCGGTTTCCCTTCTCGCCGTAATGTCGTCGCGCGGATCTGCTTTCGGATGGCCATAGGTGCGATGGTGCTTTGCTAAAAAAGGGAACGCTAGGGTTTGCCACTGCCCACTGATGTTGTTGCGCTTTGGAATGAAATGAGCGAGGACTTTGCAATCAAATATTTTGGGCCTCTTCTAATTCTTCTCTTAGGCTTTGTTATCAGAATATTGGGCTATTGCGTTTATTTTTTTTAGCCATCAACTTTCTAGATTATTTAGTTGGTTGTTGCATAGTTTTTTTTTAAGAATTTGAGCTTCAAGTTTAATACACCTTGAGGACAAGGTGTCTTTGCAAGAATGAAGGGATGTAATGACCCAAATACTACTAAGCCCAATTATCATTAGTCACCTTAAGCTATTAGGAAGAGTCTAGAAAAATGATGAGTCACATCATTTAGGAAGGTTCTAGAATAGTGATGAATCACTATGATGAGTCGTATAGGTTGTTAGTTGGTCTAGAAAAGCATTTGCTTTTATTAAGAGGTGTCTCCCCTTCGAATAGGAGTGTTTTTATTTTATCTTACTCTCGCAGTTATTTCCCTGTTTGGTATAATCATTGTACCATTACATTGGTGCTCTCATTGGCTTTCTCACCTCCACCATGTATGCTCCATCATCCAACCTCTTTTTCAACCATGGCTACCCACCATTTTTCTATCCCTTCACTGTCAACCGCATCACCATTACCACACCTTCACCAACCCGTTGCTTCAGCTATGGCCACCAACCACCGGTATTCCACCACACTCACCGGTATGCTCATCTCCGATCTGATGTCCTTCACCTAGAGGAATCCATCAACAAACTCAAAACTTCTTTTGAACTTTTCAATCAATCCCTCCTTCAGGCCATCCAACAACGACAATCCGAGATGGTTCAAGAAGCGGACTCGGTGACCTCACTGAGCCCATAGCTTGAGGGGGTCATTTTGCTCTGTCGTTGCCGCTCCGGTCTAGGAAGGCGTTGAGACCCCTGCCTTGCCACCCTCCCACACGGCCACACCCTCAACTCAGAGCCACGGCCGTTGCGATCGATTTGCTACCTCCAACCATTGTTATGAATACTAAAAAGAGTGGCAATTTAGTGGATCAGAGTTCCAACCCAGTCTACGAGTTCGGGGTAGAAGTACCATTTTACTCTTTTATCAATATATTTTTGCTAATAAAAAAACTACTACAGCCGATGTAGTATAATTGATTAGTATCAAATTTTGTTGTATAACACACACGCCGGTAGCGCACACTAAAAAGTTAATATTTCACCTGCAGCCTTGATGAATTGTTCTTGGTTGCATTACTTAATTATGAGCCCATATGTCATAGATATACAATCCTGCCTATGTTGTGATTTGTGACAAAGCGAAACATAGCCGGTCACAAGCCCGGATAAAATGAGAGGGTTGTGTTAGGCCATCGACAGTCAACGTAAAACTTAGTTGATTGTCCCAAAATCAACGTGCTGTATAGCTCGAAATCAGTGTCAAATGATCAGGGGTCGATACATCACCGCCTGGATGTAGTGAAAAATAAGCAAGGGTTCCCACATTTTTGTGAGCGAGTGTGGGTAAAGAAGCTAGTTCACGAGTAGGATTAACTTTGGAACTTGGAATATAGGCACACTTACCGATAAATCAATGGAAATAGTTGACACTATGATTAGGAGGAGAATCAATTTTATGTGCATACAAGAAACTAAGTGGGTGGTAAAAAAGGCAAAGGAGTTAGACTCTTCGGTTTTAAGCTTTGATACACTGACAAAGTAAAATTGAGAAATGGGGTGGGCATAATTGTGCATAAACATTGGAAGAATGATATTATGTATGTAAAATGGGTTGGAGATAGGATCATTGCCCTAAAATTTGTAGTGGAACAAAACACCTTTAATGTGATTAGTGCTTACGCACCTCAGGTAGGGTTAGAAGAACACTTCAAGGTAAGTTTTTGGGAGGATTTAGAAGGCCTAATTCAGGAAACACCGCTTGGTGAAAATATTTTCTTAGGAGGGGATCTAAATGGGCATGTAGGGAGGGAACCTAGAGGTTTCGAGGGTTTGCATAGGGGATATGGCCTAGGGGAGGTAAATGGTGAGGGCAAGTATATCCTGGACTTTTCATCTGCTTTCGATCTTACTATAGCCAATAAGTGTTTTAGGAAACGTGAGGAGCATCTTATCATGTACAAAAGTGGAGTGACAAGCTCTCAAATAGATTTCTTTCTTATTAGGAGATCGGATAGAAATATTTGCTTGGATTGTAAAGTCATACCTGGAAAGAGCTTGACTATCCAACATAGAGTCTTGGTTATGGATGTGAGAGTTAAGAGGGGTTTGAATAGAAGAGGCCACGAAAAGGTTTCAAGGATCAAGTGGTGGCAACTAAAGGGTGAAAAACAAAGGATTTTCCAACACAAGGTTTTGGAGGGGGAGGGTTTTGGGAGGCAAATGGAAGTGCAAATGATATGTGGGACAAGATGGTCAAGGGGATTAGGAAGGTAGCCATAGAGATGCTTGTCGAATCAAGAGGATTCGGACATAGGGATAAAGAATCCTGGTGGTGGGATGAAAGTGTGCAAGGTAAGATTCAGGTTAAAAGAGAATGTTTTAAAGCTTGGTATTTATGTAAAAATGCTGAGAATTAGGACAATTATAAGGTGGCCAAGAAGACAGGTGAGCGGCGAGAACTAAAGCTTTGACGGGTTATACAAATCCTTGGGCACCAAAGATGCGAGAGAAATCTATTTATAGGCTTCCTAAAAATAGGGAAAGAAAGACAAGAGACTTGGACCAAGTGAAGTGTATTAAGGATGAAGAAGGTAGAGTTTTGGTTAAGGAACAAGATATTAAAGATAGATGGAAGAATTATTTCCACAAGTTATTTAATGAAGGATTTGAAGTTTTATCGTGCTCACGGGTGCTTAACATCAGAGGAGGACCAAAATTACACTTTTTATCGTAGAATTCAAGAGCATGAGGTAAAAGAAGCTTTGAGAAGGATGGATAATGGCAAGGCAGTTGGACCACACAATATACTTGTGGAGGTATGGAAGAATCTAGGAAATAGAAGCATTAGTTGGCTCACGAAGTTTTTAACGAGATTATGAGGTCAAAGAAAATGCGGACGAATGGAGGAGAAGCACTTTAGTTCCGATTTACAAGAACAAGGGAGATATACAAAATTGCGCAAATTATAGGGGGGTTAAACTTATGAGTCATACTATGAAGCTATGTGAAAAGGTGCTTGAGCGAAGACTAAGAAAAAAAACCAAAATCACCGACAACCAATTTGGTTTTATGACCGGAGGAGTTCGACCATGGAAGCAATTTACTTGCTACGATGAGTGATGGAACAATATCGAAGGGATCAAAAATATTTGTACATGGCCTTCATTGTTTTGGAGAAAGTGTATGATAGGGTGTCAAGAGAGGTTTTGTGGAAAGCCGTAGAAAATAAAGGTGTTCGGATTGCCTACATTCGAGCTATCAAGGATATGTATGAGGGGGTCACGAGGTGTGAGAACGCAGGGTGAAGCCACTGGAAGATTTCCCAATAACCATAGTTCTGCACCAAGGGTCAGCTTTAAAACCATATCTTTTACCTTGGTCTTGGATGTACTTACGGATCACATTCAAGAGTCAGACCACGATGCATGCTTTTCGAGATGATATAGTTCTAGTTGGAGAGTCGAGAGAGGATATAAATGGCAGGTTGGAGACTTGGAGACACGCTTTAGAAGCACATGACTTCCATTTGGGTAGAAGCAAGGCGGAGTATATAGAATGTAAGTTTAGGAAAATGCAGAAACACCTCTAGCTTAGAGGTGAAAGTTTGAGACCACAACATGCCACAAGTCACACGGTTTAAATATCTTGGATCTATTATACAAAATGACAGAGAAATTGAGGGAGATGTAAACCATTGGATTCAATCAGGGTAGTTGAAATGGAGGAAAGCTTGGGCTTTTTGTGTGATAAAAGGTACCTCTTAAGCTAAAGGGAAAATTTTACCGTACAACTATTAGACCGGCGTTGTTGTATGGGAAGGAGTGTTGGGCGGTAAAAAATCAACACGAGAGTAAAATCAATGTAGCAGAGATGAAAATGTTGTGTTGGTTGAGTGGAAAAACTAGACAAGATAAGATTAGGAATGATAGCATTAGAGAGAGTTGCGGTAGCACCTATTGTAGAAAAGATGGTTGAATCTTGACTTAGGTGGTTTGGGCATGTATGGAGGAGACCTTTGGATTCTGTAGTGAGAAGAGTGGACCGGTGGAGGGCAATCCAATCGCTAGAGGCAGGGTAGGCCAAGAAAAACTATAGGAGAAACTGTTAAAAAAGATTTATAGGTCAATGATTAAAATATTAACATGATTCATGATAGAACATTATGGCAATCATTATGATCCATGTAGGCGAAGCCCCACCTAATTAAGTATCCGTCATCGAGTCATATATATATATACTCTTTTATGGCTAAATCGAATACATTCTCGGATCCACCTTACTCATATAGAGGTTATACTACACTTGAAAACGGAAAAACTTAATATTGGGGACGAGTTCGTGTTTAGCCAAATATTGAACACATAGAATGACCCAAAGGTCATATTAGAGAGCCAGGAGTTGGAGTTAGAAATGGCTAACTTATAAATATGGAGAATTATAGGCATCAATGTCAGCCAACCGATTATAATTACTAGGCGGCGGTTGTTATTCGAGAATTAAGCAGGTCTAACTACGACAATTAACACGGAGCCTAGTATAAGTAGAGGTTGAGAAGTTCTTTGGATGATAAAATACACTTAGCCGAGATATCAAATCTTTGGCAATAACAATTTGGTGCCCACCTTGGGGTTACGGTAAAACTCTTCCTTCACCGCTCAAGGGAAAGGCGAGAGTTATCTTTGGAGCTCGGGAGGAAACTCCCAATAATCATTCAATGGCGGTTAGAGAGCCTGACTCTCCATGAGCATTCTTTTCCATGATTTGTATACGGTAGAACAAATTGGATGACAACCTAGATATCACAAACATATGGATGACTTCAGTTCGTGAAGTTCAAAGGTAGGGACCAAGTTTTGGAGCAACATGATTATTATGAAGATTTGACTATCGTGAGGCCGTACATTCAACCATTGAAAGAGTTGGTCGAGTTCTCATGGATGGCCAGTGTGTGAGTTCCTTTGTAGTGCTTCTTGCCTAAGTCGGCGAGACAAAGTCAAGTCGTACTTTCAGTTGTTGAACAAGTCGACCAAGTTCTCTTAGGCGGCTGAGTGTGCCTAAGTCGGAAAACAAAGTCAAGGCATTGTTTCAATTGTTAAATAAGTCGGTCGAGTTCTCGTGGACGGCCAGTATGCGAATTCCTTTGCGGTGTTTCTTACCCAAGTCGGCCGAGACAAAGTCAAGTCATACTTTTAATTGTTGAAGAAGATGGCCAAGTTCTCGTGGACCATCAAGTGTTCCTAAGTCGGAATATAAAATCTAACCATATTTTCAATCATTGAATAATCTGCCCAGAGTTCTCGTGGTCGGCAAGACTAAGAATGCCTTTCTTAGAGTTAGAGGAATTTCCTTATGTCACCCCGATTCGAACCGATCGATTGTTAGGGTAAGATGTTTTATTTATATTTATCACTAGCAGACTTCTTGTTTGTGTTTTTCATCATCTAGGAGATTGGAAAGGAGCAGCGTTCGGTTTGTTACATCACCACAGAGTACTACAACATCTTGCGGTTGGTTATCAGCCCGATGGAGAAGTTGCGATCCGGGAATTGGAATAAGTTCGGTGGTTTGATAACCGAGTTTATTAAATTTAATATCAAACATTTGACAAGGGAGAAGAACTTGCAAATTGACATTTTGTCAAAGTCGGCAAGCTCAAAAAAAAAAGGTAGAAGGCGAGCATAAGGATGATAGAAGCTTACCGATGGGCGAGGCACATGATATTAACAATGCTTATAATCGGGAGGTTTTTGTTTTAGTATTATGGTTTGGCCTAGTTTATACTCGGACATACTCTTTATTCTGATTGTGCAAGTGTTAATTCGGGTCTCACCTTGCTCATGTGAATCAAGGTATCACACTCGATACGAAATGTCTAAGCCCCATGTCGATTCTCGGCTTGAGGCTTGGGAGACTTACATTATGGATTAGTCGAGTATGAACTCGGCCCCGTCTTATCTACCTAGACTAAAAGTCGGTGTCGAGGTAAAGAAAGACTAGTCTTGCATGGTTGGAGGCACGGAGGTCTCTTGCTAAATTATGGTTACGAGTTTATACTTGGGCGACTTTGTTAACATAGAAGCCCCCTTCGTCGCTCACGACTTGAGGCTTATGGGACTTTATGCAATGGCTAAGCGAGTACATACTCGGATCCACCTTGCTCATATAGAAGTTATACTAAACTTTGAAACAAAAAAAACTTAATATTGGGGACGAGTTCGTGTTTAGCCAAATATTGAACACATAGAATGACCCAAAGGTCATATTAGAGAACCGGGGAGTTGGAGTTAGAAATGGTTAACTTATAAATGTGGAGAATTATAGGCATCAATGTCGGTCAACCGACTATAATTACTAGAGGCGGCGACTGTTATTCGAGAATAAGCAGGTCTAACTATGACAATTAACATGGAGCCTAGTATAAGTAGAGGTTGAGAGGTTCTTGGACGATAAAATACACTTAGCCGAGATAACAAATCTTTGGCAAGAACACACTCCTTCTGTTCTTTTTCTTTGGTATTTTTAGTTACTTGTTTTTGTTCCAAAACAATGAGTATTTTATAAACCTAAGGTATAATCGGCCAATTTTTTTCCATGTATACCCTTATATAGAACTAAGTCGATTTGCCTTGAAAATACACAAAGTCTTCCATGAATGACCTAGTGAAGTATGAAGTATTTATTTAGATTGGTAAATGCCATTGGAACGTGTAAACAATTAATGATAGAAATAATGGTATTTTAATATAAATATACATAAATTAATGATTTACTTAATATACGTGTAGAAATCTTAAAACACCTGAAAAAAAATAAGGGAGGGTGTATGTGTATATATATATATATAACTCATGAGAATGTCTCCAGGACGAGGTGGGAACAAGGCGGAGACTCAAGATGGCGCCCATGCGATTAGTTATCTCAACTTCGAACTGTTAACACTCGGCTTACCATGGCTATGGATCAACCAAAAGAAAGGAGAATGAGAGAAAAGTGTATGAAATCAATTCGGAGAATACCTATATCTGAATGTGTGAAATTCTCATTCTAATTAACTTACTTTGTACAAGAAGTATATATAGGCGATTTACAAAAGAACTAACAAAAAAAAACTAACTAACTAGCGAAGAGTATCGATTAACACCCCATATAGCTAGAATGGATGTCGAGACATTCCTAGCTTGGACCAAAGCACACTAAATGGTCCTTGATGCGGTGGTTTTGGTAAGAATGTCGACCACGATCTTGTGTATGAATAGGGAGGAGATGTGTGATGCCCGGAACACCTTGTCCACGAACAGGTGGCAATCAAGTTCAATATGCTTGGTTCTTTCATGAAATACGGGGTGGCGACAATGTGTAGAAGCGAGTGGTTATCACGATAAATGGTCCTTTGGTTTCGAGTGTTCAAAGTGCGGGTCTTGGAGAAGATAGGCGGGCATTGTGCCTCACAAGTGCCATGAGCCAAGGCTCGGTGCTCGACCTCGAAGAAGAGCGTGAGATGACGGTTTGTTTCTTACTTTTCCAAGAGATAGGAGCATTCCCAAGGAAAAATAGAAACCGTGGATTGATCGCTTGGAATCGAGGCATGCACCCCAATCAGAATCGGTGAAACCTCATAAGCGGATCGCGAGTCGATGGAAAGAAAATGCAGCACCGGGAGCATTTTTAACATACCTTAGCACTCGGTGGGCTGCTTGATTATGTAAGTCTGTGGGTGCCTCCAAAATTGGCTAAGCCTACTCACGGCAAAACAAATATCGGGCTTTGGTGTGAGTTAAGTGGAGTAACCTACCAATCAACCTTACGTAGGATGAAGGGTCGAGTCAATCGTGTTCCAACATCCTTGCTGAGCTTGAGTTTAGGATCCATTGGGGTGGCATATGGCTTGCACCCTAGAAGACCCGTGTCTTGTAAAAGGTCCAAGGAATACTTCCTTTGGTACAATGCAATTCCGGATGTGGACTTGGCAACTTCAAAGCCGATAAAATGCATAATTACCCAATGTCTTTAATGCTAAACTTCCGATGCGGGGAGTCCTTGACATGTTGAATTTCGGTGAGGTCATTGCTCCGTAATCACCAAGTCATCAACATAGACTAATATGGCGATGAACCTGTTGAAGTTTTATTGGTGAATAAGGAGTAATCTGCAGGGCGAGTGAAACCTAGATGAACCGGGGGTGTGCAGCGACTGGCATTCCATTTGTCTTGGCTTGTTTCAAGATAAAGGGACTTTTGGAGTTTGCGAGACAAGAGTCGGATCGGGGAGAGTGAGGCCGAGTGGAACTTGCATATACACATCTTCAATAGATCTCCATGCAAAAGGCTGTGTTAACATCTAAGCTGGTGTAAAAACCGGTTGTTGGAAGATGCCAAGGCTAGCAATTGTCTCCTTGTGGTCATTTTGACCCCTTGGGCTAACGTTTCCATGTAGTCAATCCTGCGGTTTTGTGTAAAGCCTCGAGCAACCAGTCGGGCTTTGTGTCTCTCCCACGAACCATTTGCACGAAATTTGAGTTTGAACAACCATTTCTGACTCACTAGTGGTTTATCGGAGGTAAGTGGTGAGTGTCCATGTGTTGTTGGCGTGCGGGATTTGCTAATTCATTATCAATAGCAGCACACTTAGCGGGATGTTTAATGGCATCACGGTAAGTTGGTTCTAAGATGGATGAGATGGAAAGGAGAAGTGTTTATGGTTAGTGGTTAGATGGTCATATGAGAGGAAATGAGACGAGAGGATATTTTGTTGTGGGAGAGGTTGGGGTGAGTGTGGAATTAAGAGTGCGGTGATATTCTTGAAGGTAAGAGGGTGGTTTCATGGTCTGTTAGGTTGTACGCTGGGTGCGGGAGGTATGGGAATGGGTGGTGAATGTGGTGATGGAATGGGAGAAGGATGTTGTGGTGGGATAGGTGAATCATGGATTGGTGAGGTTGGAAGGCCAATGTCTATGGTGAGGTTATGTGGAGGATTTGGGAGGATGTGTTGATATGCCATGGATCATGTGGTGAAAATGGTGTGATCGGGTTGAGATAGGAGCATCATGGCGGTGTTATGGTATGGATGAATTGGGCGGTGTGTGGAAAGGAATATGTTTTCATGGAAAGCAACATCTCTACGGAGAGAAAAAGCTCCCGGTTTTGAGATCAAACGGACAAATATCCTTTTGTGCCGATCTTGAACCCAAGATGGACACATTTTCTTGATCTTGCATCAAGCTTTGCCTATGTTTGGGAAGAGTGGTGGCAAAGCTTAAGCGACCAAACACTTTGTTGTTCAATGTCGGGAAGTTCTTTGTGTAGGACTTGATATGGTGGCTGATTTATCAAGTAGGGGTAGGCATTACTTTTATTGGGTAAACGGCATGACTCAGACTTAGAGTCAAAAACACTTAGGAACATTGGGTGAAAAATAAGAGCTCCAGCTATGGCCATAATGTGTTGATGCTTCCTCTCTACAATACCATTACTGCTGAGGGTTTCTACACATGAAGTCTGGTGTAGAAATTCCTTTGCTACTATAAAAATCACGCATCAAGAACTCTTTGCCATTATCTGATCTAATGGACTTAACTTTAGCACTAAACTGAGTTTCAACAAGGATTACAAAGCTATCGACTGCTTTCGGCAGTCTCGATTTAACTTCATGAAAAATAGCCGGGTGTGTCTTGTGTAATCATCAACCACGGTAAAAAAAATATCTATGTCCAAACATAGATAGGGTGGCAATAGGACCCGTATGTCCATATGTAACAATTCAAATGGTACGGTGGACTTAGATGTACTATTTGGGAAAAGGAAATCGTTCTGTTTTGCCATGTAGCATACATCACGGAGGCATTACGGTTTTATTACATTCAACAAAGGGGAAATGCTTGTTTAAGCTGGACCAACCTCTCATGAGAAGGGTGTCCTAATCTCGTATGCCATATGCTATTATTACTAGACTTAACTCCATTTCTGAGTGAAAAAGAGAAGGAAGGACACTGCCCATGAGTTAAGAGTATAGAGTCCCCCTTGCAAGCTAGTTGTACCAATCATCTTCAATGTAATGTTGTCTGTACATGACAGGACATTACAATCAAAAATCGATCTGCAATCATTGGACTTGGCCATTCTAAATCTTGATATTAGGTTGAATGTAAGCGTGGTATGAACAATACATTTGTGAGACATAATCTGTTAGATAACACCTTGTTCACTATATTTGTAGATACTTGAGATCCATCGGGGAGTTTTATTAGGACGGGCTTTATCCTTTTATGACATTGAAACAAAGATATTGAATGACACACATGATACCTTGGCCCCCTGTCAAAATCAATTTCCATACATTGGAATTCATGACGAGCATATAATACATGTTCTTCTGAGACTTGAGTCTCAATCTGGTTTGCATTGTGAGAAGAAGTGGAAGCTGTGTGATTCTTTGACATGGCCAAGATGGCCTTATGTTGCTCAGTGTGAAACCTATCTTTTGATTGTCCTCGACTTCATCTCTCAATCTTAGTGACTTCAGCGATCGTCATCTTCCTCGATCTCTTCTTCTACAATGTAGTTATTATTGCTTTGTTGTTTTTAGGGAAATGGCAGGGGGGTATCCATGCTTCTTGTAGCATGTGTCAATCATATGCCTGTTGCATTCACAGTATGTACAAAACTTTGTATTCTTTCTCTGCCAGTGCCACCTCTTCCCCGCAAGCCATATCCTCTACCCACCGGTTTCCTCCTCTTCTTCCTATAACCTCCATCATTTGAACTCATAAAGACTTTTGATTCTTCAAAATTCAACTTCATCTGTCTTTCTTGTTGTATTAGCATAGAGAATACTTCTCGATGTCGGGAGCGGCTTCATGAGCATAATTTGGGATCTCACTGTGGTCTTGCTCATTTAGTCCCTGAAATCTTATGACATAGTCATTCTCAATGTAAGACTTAATTGTTGGAATCAATTTACATGAACAAGCGATGTCACATGTGCATAGGGGAACTGGCCTAAAGTTTTCAAGTTCTTGCCCAAGTCCTTTTAAGCGAGTAAAATAAGCGTTAATTGAAGAATCACCTTGTTTATGCATATAGATTTCTTCTTGAATTTACGAAATTCTAAAAACATCTCCTGATAGTATCTCTTTTCAAGATCTTTCCACACGTCTCGTGGATTGTCCATCAAAGTATGAGTGCCTTACCACGGCTCCGGTGGTGTATGAGCCGAGGAGAAGACAAACTTATTGCATCCGCACCATATCTTGTAGTAAGGATCATTAGCTGCAGGTTTCTCCAAAGTTCCGTCAGCAGTTGCTCCTTGTTCTTGGAGCTAAGAGGCCTTATCATAGCTCTTTACCATTGGTGATAGTTTTCACCATTCATCTTCTCGAACCAGAAGCTCCTAGACTTTCATTGTGTACCATATAATAGGGACTTGTGAAGTCGATGTCACATTCATATGTTTGTCGGAGTTGCACACTGCATTGGTTCTTAACTGCCATCTCGGTGTAAGTCACGTCGTAGATCTAGCACTGGTTGAACTTCAATCACAAGCGGATCTCTAAGCTTACTTGCACCTCGAATCAACAGCAACAATGCAAAAGCGCACAAGAAATCAATTTGCAAACAATTGAAATTGAATCGAGAACAAGGTTGACCTCAAAAATTTTAGGTGGAAGATCGATCTCCAAAGGCAGAGAATGGTCACAAAATCCACAATCAGCGATTAAATCAGCAAACAAGGTCGAAGAAGAAAACGGAGATGGTCCACAAAATCGCACGGTCAAGCGATTGAATCGAGCAAATAAGGTTGAAAAGAAATGAATCAATTGATCAAGATGATTGAATCAATTGATACGAGATAGAATCAAGATGAAGGTGAAAGAGATTGCAGCGGTAGCGAACCCACAGGAAAGGAGCTGCGATACCATGTTAACACTACGACACCATGGCTATGGATCAACAAAAGAAAGGAGAATGAGAGAAAAGTGTATGAAACCAATTCGGAGAATACCTATATACGAATGTGTGAAATTCTCATTCTAATTAACACTTTATACAAGTATATATAGCGATTACAAAGAACTAACAAAAAAAAACTAACTAACTAGCTAAGAAGGTATCAGTTAACACAACCGGAGCATGAGTATGTGACCCTTAACTACTTGAGTTTGGAATCGGTCTAAATTATAGAAAAGATGCATATATGATTGGTTTGTGCATGATAACAACAACAGTATTGAAACTAATACTCACTCCGGTCCGGTATATAAGAAAAAAATCTCCAAGTTTTGTTCATATATAAACAAATTTTGTTTTTCAACGACTCATGTAATAACATTATTCTCAAAATATCATTCATTTAATATAAATTTCAATAACTCATTTAATGAAGATTGAAGTTTTAAATGAAGGATAATTTAGGTAACAAACATAATTTTTACAAATTCAATAATTAAGATTAATTAACCAACTTAATATGTTATTTTAATGATGTTGTTAAATGACTGCATGAAAAGGTAACACCCCCTTCTAATAAAAATTCATCCGCCACTCTTAATGAAATGAGTTATGTTATTATAATAATTCAAATACGACAACTTTAGGGATAATTCCACCTTTGTTTCAGAAACTAATATGAAATGTGATTCCAAAATTACTTAAAATTTTTGAAAATACCACTCATATATACTATTGTCACCATAATTATTCATATTAGTTGTCAATATAACATTTCTGTATTGAGATATATCAACCATGTCATTAATTGACCTTTTAAGTGGAGAGTATATCGATTTTAAATACTGGTGATAGGGATACTAAATTTATGAATAATGGTTATGACATTATACTTGTTGATGACAAAATGATGGTTAAAACTCAATAATTTGATTGAGTCCACAGATTCAATATTTGATTTATAAGACAGGTTAGCTAATGTAGAAAATATTCTATTCAATTTGATGTTAATTAGTATTATATCTAAATGATTATGATGTCAAGTTTAATCAACAAGGAGAAATATATTTGAGTTACGAAGCGAATTTGTAAAGAAGAAGGAAGATCACTACTTGTCAATAAAATACTCATTCTTTTAGGAATGCTAGGCAAGCATAATTGTAAGAAAATTCTGACAAGGTGGGATTTTTCTCTCATATGTTGAGTTAATTTTTTTCTTAAAAAAATATTCGTTCAGGGAAATTGATAAAATAGCAACAATCAACGCAAATTCGATGTCGCTAAAAGCATGAATTTGCGGCGAACTTATGACATCAGTTTAATAGCATAGCACGGAAAAATGCCTACAAATATGCAAAATCAAGTGGCCAGAATTACCTATGCCTCAGGATCACATGCGCGTTGGCGTCAATGTCGATTGAATCTCTGATGGATCGAAGGCGATATGCGATCTGACCAAAGCGAACACATGACAAGATGGAAAACCAAATAACGCTCGCAGACAGATGGCGGCCAAAACAACTGCGCACCCCGGAGGGCCAAAACTATTTGAAAAACACGAAAAGAAAAACCAGGATATATGTGGAAAAACCACTTATTTAGATAAAAAGATAAAAAAGATGTAAATGGGTGATTTCGGGTCAAAAAATGGCCCAAAACCACCCCTTTGATAGATGAGAAGAAGAAAAGAAGTAAATGAAGGTTGAGAAAGAGGCAGTACAGATTTTTTATGTTAAGTTAATTTATCGGTAAATGTATCCGTATGTAATTTTTGGTATAAATGGCGTAGTTGTTATTATTTGACAATTGTCTATTTTTATTTTTTGGTTAATAAACTACTTATTTAAGTTTGTGCAATTAATACTATTTTTATATAAAAACATTTATACTAATAAAAAAGCTCTATTTATAAGCCGTAAGATGTATTATCCGATTGGGGCCTTAATCAAATTATTTTAACTTATCTCAAAAGTCTGGAATATAAATATCATTTTACTCTTAATCAAATAACTTTTCAATAATGTCATGTCTCTTTTGGAAATTTAATACATAAAAATAATTTTCCTATACCATCTTAGCAAAAACAAATATATGTTAAAATTCTTTTCATGAAAGTAATTCTTTGTAGTCAATTACAAATTATATATATAATCGATTATTAAGATAATTTATTTTGTTATAACTAATCAAATATACTCTTAGTCTAGGGAATAAGAGGAATCGAATGATCTTAGTGAATGAGACACTCACGATACCTAAATCGGTACCAATAGATTTGGAGAATTTAAGTGGAAGAAATACATTAACATAACGGATAACATATATAACCTTGTAAGTGTTTATAACCAGTGAAGTGAAAGTTTGCCGAAATAAAGCCAACCAGTTGCATCAAACAGAATGCACATTGTAACATAGAAACATATCAAATGTCAATCACTTTGTAGGTATTTGGGTCATGGACTCATGGTGGATCTGCCTTAGAATTGCTTCTGCAAGATAAAAACTACTAATTGTAGGTTCAATGAAATTACATCCCATCTTGTTCCCAAACATGCTCTAGTTGGGACGTGGCTCAGCTGATTATGCTAATAGTCAGTTCAGTGGACCATCTGATTAAATTCAAGACCCTACTTAGAACAGGAATCAATAATTCACTGGAATTTCATTATGTTATTACTTATTACATAGTCTTCTTGAAAATTCCTAGTACTGTAGAGAAGACAAAAGTCTGATTCAGGGTCTTATGTAACTGCTAGGCTATGTGAAACTGGTTACTATTTAATATTTGCCATTATACGATGTGCAATTTGAATGAAATATTTAACTACTTTACTGTACATGTCGGGTAAAGTCCATTTCTGACCACAACACGTCAAAAGATAGCAGAAAGGAAGGATAAGAGGGTTGAAAGGGATTGAATGGATCCAAGTGTTTTATAAAAATGCTAATTAAAGTTTAAATATTTAAAATGTGGTTATTCTCTTTTATTTTCTTTATCATATTTCTTCTTCTCACGTTAAATTTTTTTTTAATAAAGCTTTCTATATCTCACTTCACCCAGCTATTTTCTCTTTGAACATATATGATATCCTTTTTGTTTTTATGGTATTTGCAACACATGTATCCAAAGATAATAAAAATAAGTGAGAGAATCTAAAAAGAAAATATACGGTATCATATATGATGTTTTTAAATTTTGTATTTAAATAAGACAGCTATTTCCTTTTCTCTCCCACCCACCCAATAATGAGCATTTTCAATGGTGAAGTCGTTGGAAGTGGTTTAACTAAATATGAAATGTTAACTCTAAAAATTATCCAAAATAATTTTTATTTTATTTTTTATAATAAAAATTTCCCTGTTATTTTTATCTTATATATTTCATGTTTTATTGTATTCTTCGGTAAGAACCATTTGTTTACAAAGCAACTATGTATTGGGGGGAGTGCGGTTAGAAATCATCATTGATCATGTGGCAAAGAGTTAAGTCAATAAATAAAATTATTTTGGAAAGTGGTCAGTGAATATTTTGGAGAATATTATCTTAATTTTTTTAACTTAAAACTTATTTTTTCGGAATCCTTAACTTCTTGCCCGCGAGTAGTGATTAGCATTACTCATACTTCTGTAAAAAAAAAAAAAAGGCGCATTACATACTAGTAATTAATATTATCTTCGATTTATCTTAACACGTTGAACCGTGAACCGTCATTCCGATGGAAAATGGGAAGGACAAAATTTTTAACTGTCAAAACCTGGAATTAATTACTAGTTTCATTTTTAGAAGGACGACGTCACAACGGAGGAATATATTTTGAACAGGTATACACTTTATTAATAATCTATTATAACACGATGAACACACACAAACAATGTCAAGCAAACAAAACCCCCTTTTTTGCGGGTCTTTCTCACTATATTGGTAAAGTCAATCAGTTGTTGCGTGTGTGTTTTGTTGGTTTAGTTTTAATACATGGAACATTATAGAGTCCAATATTCCCTGGATTACGTTTGGACGAGGAATAAAATTCAATAGAATTTTAAAAATTCTATGAAATTCAATTGTTTGAATTAAATTCCTTTAATTTAAAATTTTTGTTTGGATAGAATATTTAGATTCATATTGTTAGATTATTTGTTTGGATAGAGTATACCATAAGTCAAAGTGTGAAAACGGCGTGGTGTGGGGACAATGTCGGTGGTTGAAGTATGCGATTGTTGTCAGTGGCGGTTATTGTTTGGACGGAGATGGTCGGAGGTCGACTCGGTGGTCAGAAGGTCAGTAGTGGTCGGGGCACGCCCGATGTTGTCAGTGGGCAGCGTCGGTGGTGGAAGCACGTAGTGGGAGAGTGAATATAGAATTACCATCTCTTTGATGGTATTTCAATTTCCGGAATTTATCTTGCCAAATCATCAAAATCCATTCAGTTTTAAAATCGTTAATATTTAGTGCCATGCAAATATTTTAGATGAAGTATTTTAATTCTGTTCTTAATATCTTTACCCTCATAAATGCCCAATCCAGCCACACTCTTAGAATTGAAATATATAAATAACATTTCTAACTAAGCAAGTACAAGATATAATTATATTATTTACAAATACCCAAGTGATTGCAGTAAAGTATGTGTTTGGATAAACGTTTAATAAAGTAAAGTTTTTGAATTTAAGTTATTTATATTTGGATATTTTTATTTTGAAAGCCAGAGTTCTTTATAAAATCTAGTGCTTAAATTT
>JAUPTC010001991.1:0-17876 GCA_030762895.1 Sophora flavescens | reverse complement strand
CTGTCACAGTCGTGACCTTCAACGCGCGTAAGACGTGAGGCTTCCCCGGTCTTCCAGGGTTGGGATTACTCGCGAGGCGAGTCAAGTATTCGCGGGGGCGAGACAGAAAGGGTTGCAATTTCTGGAACAGTCACGCTTCAGGTTCGTGGGGCGAATGCACTATCGCGGGGCGAAGAACTCCAGAACTGCTTCTTTTTATTAACCTGAAAACAAGAAATAGCATAAGTGCTTTATTTGACTCAAAATCAACTAAATTAACTTAAAAATACTCTAGAGACTCAGAATGATGCTTAAAGACAATAAAGTCTAATTTGGGCGAAAATGAGATATAATTAGCACAATACCACGGTCATACTAGTCATAAAACTAGATGAGCCAGCGGCTGATCAAAATACCCCAAACTTAAACTTTGCTTGTCCCCAAGCATACTAAAACTCAAAAACTCAAAAAGACTCAAGACAGGGCAAAGCTTAAAAGATTCAATCAACTTTGCACAAATTTCAAGCAATTCATCAAAATAATTTTTTTCTTCAATGTTCCCCCCTTTCAAACAAAGCAATCCCCACATTCATTTATTCTGAACATTTGAGAATTTCATCATTCAAACAATCATTAATCTAAGCAAGGGATCCAAGTTACACACAAGAGGGAGATCACCAAATTCAAACAACTGCCTTCCTCACAAGGGAGTTTAGTGTTTCACTCAATCGCTCAGTTTTTGTCAGCCTAACAACATTTCACTCAATTCACCTTTCAAGAACACTTCCCATGAATTTGATTTTCATCTCAAAATGATTCCCACGGAGAACATGCATGCAACATCAAAAGGTCTTTTTAAGGTTGTAATGGGGCCTGGCTAAGGGTAGGATATACAAAGGTACTAGGCTTAAGTCCCTAGGAACTAAGAGAGCATGAAACTTTTTACACTTTGCATTTCCACTCAAGTTCCTTTTTTCATTTTTCTTTATGCTTTGGGTGAATACAGCCTTTTTCTTCTTTAGACAATCTTTTTTTTTTCTTTTAACATTTTTACACTTTTCTCTCTCTCTCTCTCTTTTTTTCTTTTGGCTCCAACCTTTTTATTATATTTTTTTCTTTTTCCCAATCCCAAACAGCACATCATATCATTGTAGCCACCTCAAACTTAGTTTCTTGCAACCATTCTCTTTGCTAAGATTCCATGCTCTCCTAATCCTAAGATCGGGTTAACATGGTTTTTTCCAGATTTATGCTCATAACATCAGATCAACAAGAATTAATAATAGGCTAATCAGGCTCAATGCGGCTAACTAGGGAACATGCAATTAGGAATGGTTCAATTTTAGGCTAAGTGGTTATTTACAAAGAAAATGCCTAAATCATCTGAAGCAAACACATAAACATGCAAACCATAAAGAGACTCAAGCAAATTCGGGAAAGTGCAATTCAAAAGTGATTCTCACAGTTAAAAACATGCTGGAGGCTCAAATCCTCACCTGGACATTTTTTTCAAATTGTTTGACCGAGATTCTATCCCTAGTGTGTGCATCCCTTCACCCCAAACTTATCATAAATCATGCCATCACAACAAAATATCTTAAAGTTCAGTTTTCAAAAAAAAAATTCATGGGGGACACTTTTCAATTCAAAACTTAGGGGGAAACCAGTCAACACATAACATGCAATCCATCTATGCAAATTTTGATCAACACATAAATCATGCCATCACAACAAAATATCTCAAAGTTCAGTTTTCAAAAAAAAAATTTCATGGGGGTCACTTTTCAATTCAAAACTTAGGGGGAAACCAATAACACATAACATGCAATCCATCTATGCAAATTTTGATCAAAAACCAATAAACTTGCCGACACAAGACTCAACACACATACTCCTGATCTTCTCAAATTATTCAGGAGCTAAAAGAAAACAAAACAAAAATAAAGCAAGGCAGAAACTAACAAGAAAATGAAAGTAAACTAAAGAGAAAGGGTTTAAGGAAACTCATTGAGGTGGTTCCACCGGATCCCACTGTCTCGTGATACAGCGGCCACGAAATGCCTAAATTGCAGATGATCCTCCCGATCCCATGACCTCTGCGAATAAAGCCCACGTGATAGATAAGGGACTGAAGCTTGTTCCATGGTCCCCTAACTTGCAGCCTTTATATGGAAGTGAGTGCTTGACGCTTATGGTAACCTCGCCAAGTGCGGTGGACTTCTCACTCCCTCTTGGGTCGTAGATGACCTCTTTCTCAATAAAGTCCTCCCAATAAAATCGGGTTCAACCTCTTGGACTGGCCATGGTGCAAAATCCAGAGGATTGAACTCCATCACCGGGTTGTTCCACAGGGGAGGTGGCAAATAGGTAGAGAGGGTTTCTCGTGCCGCTTCAACTTCCGCACGCTCTTCATTCACCGCATTAACAAATCCATCACCCGCTAAACCTGCAGAAATCTCAAAGACACACCACAGAAAGGTTAGAGTTAGTACAATCAGAGATATAGTACAATAAACCGAATCAAGAAAGGTCCTCAATGTCTGGACTTTCAAAGACACATTTCATCCATCCCATCACTTTCAACACATGCATCTAATTCCAAAGGTTCTTCATTATCCTCAAACTTATTGCCTTGATTGTAAGGATGGACTGCATAAGCTCGAGGCAAATCAGTAACTGACCCTTCTTTCAGAATAGGGCATGCATCAAACAGGTGCTCAGGAGAGCCGCACATGCCACAAAACCTTGCCTCACTGAACCTTATCCATTAACAATTGCTTCACCAAGGAAGTGAGCTCATCAATTTTTTTCTCCAGGGCCTGGTTGGAAGAAGAGCTATGGACCTCATTCACACCAATCATGTCAAAACCATCAGCTAAACTCATAACTTCCAGCAAAATTAGGATAATTTGTGCATGGTGGTGGTTTACTAAAATCAGGATAATACATGCATGGTGGCGACCTGTCAAAGTTAGGATAATATATGCATGGTTCATAATCAACATTAGGCATAAAATCTTGCATATAATTATCCATGGGAAGCACTAAGATTCACAACCTGCACAAAGCAACCAAAACTAATTCAAGAAAGAGATTATTATTTATTTTTTTTATTTTTTTTTAAAATTTATTTTCTGCTAATAACAACAACAAGAGTCCCCGGCAACGGCGCCAATTTTTGAACGCGCTGTCGCGCACGCGCCAAAAAAACAAGCGGTTTGTAAAATTGTAGTTTAGGAAGCGACAACTCGAGTATCGTCTCACAAGGACTCTTGGGTTGTTGTTACTAACACAAAATCATTTTTTTTTGGGGGGGGGGGGGGCGGGGGTTGAGTATTTGAAATTAAATAAAGGAAACAAAGCAAAAAACAATGCAATAAAAACAAAGCAGTTTAAGAGATTATCAAATAGCTAAAGACGATGAATCTACTGTTCTCGATTTCCCAACTATCATCGGTTCATGTAAATTCCAAGCCCAAAGCAGATTCTAATCCCCTTTCGATTGTATCAACAATTAACAAGCGTAAATCACTACTACGAGATATATGTTCCTATTCCCGAATTAAGCAAACGGGGTTAAGTCCTTCGTGAACTAAGCGAACACGAATTGAACACACGCGAATTAAGCAAACGCGATTAAATATAGGAACATAACATCACCGAAATAAATCTACACAACACTATACACTCCTGAATTAAGCAAACAGAAATATATAGCATAGCATTGAAAAGGGAAAAGCAAACAAAATAGGAATTACAAAACCTCAAGTGTAGTGGAAATCAATTACAGAGACTAATCCAAGGAGACTAGCTCTCCATTACAAAGGAAAAACAAAGCATTAAACCTAATTCTACACCATCTAAACTAAAGAGAAAAACAAAAGATCGAAAGAGCTCCCGATCGCTTCCCGCCTAAAAGACTTAAATACAGTTCTGGATTCAGCTAGCTCGCGAGGCGAGCATACTTCGCGAGGCGAATAATATGAACAGCCTTCGCCTTTTGGTTCTCTCGCGAGGCGAGCTTATCATTCGCGAGGCGAGACTCTTCAAATTCCAAACTGCGTCACAACCGTGACCTTCAACGCGCGTAAGACGTGAGGCTTCCCGGTCTTCCAGGGTTGGATTACTCGCGAGGCGAGTCAAGTATTCGCGGGCGAGACAAAAAGGGTTGCAATTTCTGAACAAATCACGCTCGTGGTTCGCGGGCGAATGCACTCTCGCGGGCGAAGAACTCTTAATCGCTTCTTTTTATTAACCTGAAAACAAGAAATAGCATAAGTGCTTTATTTGACTCTAAATCAACTAAATTAACTTAAAAATACTATAGAGACTCAGAATGATGCTTAAAGACAATCAAGTCTAATTTGGGCGAAAATGAGATATAATTAGCACAAAACCACTGGCCATACTAGTCATAAAACTAGATGAGCAAGCGATCGATCAAAACCAAGTAGAGACTCAAGCAAATTCGGGAAAGTGCGACTTGAAAGTGATTCACACAGTTAAAACCATGTTGGAGGCTCAAATCCTCACCTGGACATTTTTACAAATTGTTTGAGCGAGATTCTATCCCTAGCGTGTGCACCCCTTCACCCCAAACTTATCATAAATCATGCAATCACAACAAAATATCTCAAAGTTCAGTTTTCAATTATTTTCACATGGGGATCACTTTTCAAAAAAATTTCAATTTTTTTTTCTCTAGGGGGAATCATCACATAAATCATGCAATCAATTTGTGCCAAATCAATCAAAACCAATCAAGCTCACCGACCAAAGACTCACACAAAGTATTCAAGAGCTAAAAGAAAAACAAGACAAAACAGAAAACAAAACTACAATTGGTTCCCTCCCCCACACTTAAAACATACATTGTCCCTAATGAAACAACATAAATATAAAATCAGAGTGAGGGAAGGGAAAGGGTGTTCCCTGATCAAGTGGCACTGTTGGTGGGAGCTTCCAAGGAGAGCTCCTCAACAGTAGCATCTTCAGGCACCGAGCTCTCATGGAATATCTTTAGTCGCTGCCCGTTAACCTTGAAGGCCTTGTTGCTACCTGCACTTTTAATCTCTACTGCACCATAAGGAAAAACGTTAGTAACAACAAATGGGCCAATCCACTTGGACCGAAGTTTCCCAGCCATCAATTTTAGGCGGAGTTAAACAAAGAAGACCTCGCGGCCCACGATAATTTCTTCCTAGCAATCATCCTATCATGGAAATGCTTGGTTCTTTCTTTATAAATCTGGGAGCTTTCATAGGCTTCTAGCCTAAGCTCCTCAAGCCACTGTAATTGGAGTTTCCGCTCAATACCAGCTTTTTCATTTCCAAGTTACAAGACTTGACCGCCCAATACGCACGGTGCTCAACTTCCACAGGGAGATGACATGCCTTACCAAATACAAGCCGAAAGGGGGACATCCCAATTGGTGTCTTGAAAGCGGTCCCTCCGAGCCCAAAGTACGCCTTCTAGACGGCGGCTCTAGTCCTTCCTATTCGGCTGCACCACTTTCTCTAAGATCCGCTTGATCTCCCCGCTTGAGATCTCGCCTCCGGCCATTGGTCCGGGGATGGTAAGCGGTGGAGACTCTATGCACAACTCCATACTTCCGGAGTAAGGCTTCAATGGTGCGGTTGCGAAGTGAGTGCCCCGGGTCACTGATGATAGCCCGAGGTATTCCGAACCTGCAAAAAATATTGGACCTAACAAAATTGGCATCAACTTTAGAATCGTTAGTCCTAGTGGGGATAGCTTCCACCCACTTTGAAACATAGTCAACAGCCAGTAAAATATAAAGAAAACCAAAAGATGCAGGGAAAGAACCCATAAAATCAATTCCCCACACATCAAACACCTCACAGAAAAGCATGGGCTGCTGAGGCATTTCACTCTTACGGGTGATAGCCATGCCTGCTGTTTGACACTCCTTACAAGTCCGGTAGACCTCATAAGCATCTCTACAAATGGTGGGCCAGTAGAACCCAGAATCTAGGACTTTCCTTGCAGTCCTCTATGGCCCAAAGTGTCCCCCTAATTGAGAGGCATGAGAAAAGTGCAAAATGGACTCGATCTCATAGTCGGGGACACACCTCCGAATTTCCCCGATCACCGCAAAACTTCCAAAGGTACGGATCATCCCAAACATAGTACTTGGAATCACTCTTGAGTTTGTGGATCTGTGGATCTAGTTGCACCCGGAGAAAACACCAAAGCAACAAGATAGTTAACAATGTCAAGAAACCAAGGAGTTACCCCATGCGGATGTAGAAGCCGCTCATCGTGAAAGTCATCCCGGATGGGAGAAGGATCCTCATCCCTTGCTATTCTCCGCTCAAGTGATCGGCTACTAAATTTTCAGCTCCACTCTTGTCTTTTATCTCCACATTAAACTCTTGGAGCAACAACATCCACCGAATCAATCTCGCTTCCGCTTCTGGTTTCTTCAACAGGTATTTCGTGAGCTGCATGGTCAGTAAAAACAATAACCTTGGAACCTAGCAAATATGACCTTAATTTATCAAGAGCAAAAACAACAGCTAGAAGTTCCTTTTCAGTGGTGGTGTAATTAGACTGTGCAACATCTAAAGTCCTAGAAGCATAATGAATGACATGTGCAGCCTTGCCCACCCTTTGTGCCAGGACCGTTCCCACAAAGATAGTTAGAAGCATCACACATGAGCTCAAAAGGGAGGGTCCAATTGTGGGGTTGGATGATGGGGGTAGAGGTCAATGCCCTTTTCAAGAAGTCAAATGCCTTCTTGCAGCTTGTCATCAAAGTTGAACATGGCATCATTCTTCAAGCAAGTTTGACAGAGGAAGAGCTATCTTGTCAAGTCCTTAATGAAGCGCCTGTAGAAACCTGCATGACCAAGAAAAAAACGAATCTCACGAACGCAAGATGGATAAGGCAATGTAGAAATCACGTCAATTTTAGCAGGATCTACTGAAACACCCTCTTTAGAAATAACATGCCCCAAAACAATCCCCTGTTCTACCATAAAGTGACACTTTTCATAGTTCAAAACAAGGTCAGTTTCAATGCATCTTTCTAAAACCAAATTCAGACTATGCAAGCATGCATCAAATGAGGAGCCATATACAAAGGAAATCATCCATGAACACTTCCATACAATATTCAATAAACTCAGTAAAAATGCTCATCATGCATCTCTGGAAAGTTCCACGAGCATTGCAAAGACCAAATGGCATCCTCCTGTAGGCAAACGTGCCGAAGGGGCACGTGAAAGTGGTCTTTTCCTGATCCTCTGGTGCAATGTGGATCCGGGAAGTAACCTAAAAGTCATCAAGAAAGCAAAAGTGGGATTTACCAGCCAGCCGCCGAGCATCTGATCGATGAACGGCAAATGAAAGTGATCCTTTCGAGTGGTCTGGTTCAACCTCCTATAATCAATACAGACTCGCCAGCTATTCTGGACTCTAGTGGGGACAAGCTCATTATTATCTTTTCTTACCACTATGAGGCCGACTTCTGGGTACAACTTGCACCGGGCTCACCCAAGTACTATCGTGAGATGGGGTATATGATACCCGCATGCAGAAGTTTTGTCACCTCCTTCTTTACAACATCCGTAATCAATGGATTGAGCGCCTTTGGGGTCGCCTTAGCTGGTTTAGCCCCATCCTCCAACATGAAATCCTATGCATACATCCGGAGGGGCTAATTCTCGGGATGTCACCCAAGGTCCACCCAATCGCTTTCTTGTGCTTCTTCGTAACCTCCAAGAGCTTAGCTTCCCGGTCGAGTCAAGTTGGAAGAAATAATGACTGGAAGTTGTTCATTCCTTCCAAGTAAGCATACTCGCATTCCCGGGAAGTGGCTTGAGCTCTAAGGAGGGTGGTCGCTCAATGGACGGTATATTTAGAGCAATCATGAGGTCAGGAACTTCAGCTGAACAGATAGCTTCACTCACACTATAACCCTGCAAAGTAGAATCAATGAACTCAGCACAAACAGCACAAGGGTTAGTGTTAGTACAGTCAGTACATGAATAAATATCATCAAAGCCAGAAACAAATGTAAAATAAGCAACCAAGTCATCATAGGTGTCATTAATAATTTCATAGAGCAACTCTATTTGAAATACAGAGTGCTCTTCCAAGGGATGCTTCATAGCATCGAAGATGTTAAACTTTGCAACAATGTCACCAAACTCCATGGACATGGTTCCATCATCAACATCAATCTTTGTCTTTCTCGCCTTCATGAACGGTCTGCCTAGGATGATTGGTGATCTACTTGAATTTGTTTCCCCGCCATGTCCAGGATGTAAAAGTCAGCAAGGAAAATCAACTCATCAACTTGCACCAAAGACATCTTCTACCATTCCCATAGGGCGAGCATTGGTCCCTGTGGCCAACCGGATAGTGAGACCCGTGATGCCGCAAAGGCGACCAAGATCAAGGTTGTTGAAAACAAAAGTGGGCATGACATTTATGGAGGCTCCCAAATCCAACATGCAATTGTCGAATTTGCTGTCCCCAATGGTGCATGGAATAGCAAAAGTGCCCGGATCCTTGCACTTCTGTGGCAGTGCCTGAGTGGGGGCCGAAACAGTAACCCTTTCTCGCGCAGGCTTAGGCTGAATGAGGGCTGAAACATTTCACCCCAAATCGACTCTCTCATTGCCTTTCAACCTCCTCTTGTGTGTGCATAACTCCTTCATAAATTTTGCATATTTTGGAACCTGCTTAATCACATCCGTGTAATGGAATGTTAACCGCCACCTTTCTGAACACATCTAGAATCTCCCTCTCCTTGTCTTCCCCATCAATCTTCTTATTTTTCTGCACTCTTTGTGGGAAGGGGATCGGTGGCATATACACATTCTCAGCTTCAAAAACTACAGAAGGTTCAGGAGTTACCTCAACAGTTTCTTCATCTTTTCAGTGGGGCCTCTACAAATTTCCCGGATCTCAAAGAAATGGCACTCACATTAGGATTTGGAGCATTAGAATTGAGGGCATTAGAATTAAGGGTAGGAACATTAGGATTCACCACTGTTTGTGCAAGTAGTTGGTTTAATCCTTGAGCTTGCTGCATGGCATTCATCGAAGTGGCAAGTCAGTCCAACTGTGGTTCCGCAAGGCCCGAATACTAGAATCCGTCACGCCGAGATCGAAGGTTTTGTGCAACCATTTGCTTGATCATGTCCTCTAGTGAAGGTCCGAAGGTGCAGAAGTGGTCACTTGGGGAGGATTCTATGGTGGTGACAGCGTAACATTGGTTGTTGTCAGTGTGCAGATGGGTTCCCATACCAAAGGTTTGGATGATTCCTCCAGTTGGGGTGGTACTTATTTGTGGAGAGGTCAGGAGTGCTGTACCGGTTCATATTGTTGCCTTGATTGTAAGGATTGACTGCATAAGCTTGAGGCAAATCAGTGACTGACTCATCTTTCAGAATGGGGCATGCATCTGCCAGGTGCTCAGGAGAACTACACATGCCACACAACCTTGCCGGCTGAACCTTATCCATTGCCAACTGCTTCACCAAAGAAGTGAGCTCATCAATTCTATTCTCAAGGGCCTGGTTGGAAGAAGAGCTATGGACCTCATTCACACCCCTTGTCTCAACAGAATTTCTCTTGGTTGTAAACTGTTGGGAGTTCAGTGACATATTTTCAATCAATTGCTTGGCAGCAGTTGGAGTCTTATCAACAAGTGCTCCCCCACTAGAAGCGTCCAAAATATTTCTATCCATCGGTAGTAAACCCTCATAAAAATACTTGAATAAGGAGTTGCTCGGAAATCGATCATCGAGGGCAACCGGATACCAACTCGCTTGAATCTCTCCCACTACTCAGCCAATGACTCATTGCCTTGTCTGATGCCACATATTTCCTTCCTGATTGATGCAGCTTTGGAGGCAGGAAAGTATCTCTCTAAAAAGACCTTCTTCAAATCGTTCCAGGTGGTAACAGAGTTTGGCTCAAGATAGTACAGCCAATCCTTTGCAGCCACTGTAGTGAGAACGGGGAAGGCTCTTAGCTTGATGTGATCCTCGGTTATTCCTCTGGTCTCAAGGGATGTAGAGCGATAACCCGGAATTCCTTCAGATGCTTATGTGGATCCTCACCTACAAGACCACTAAACCTTGGCAACAAGTGTATTAAACCAGATTTTAATTCAAAGGGAGCAACAAAGACCAAAGATATTCAATACACAAGCCATTATAATTAACATCGTGGGTAGCAAGTCGTCTTAATGTCCTTTGGTCACCCATGTTATCAAAAACAGTTTAAGAATTATAATCACCACTAGTGCTAGCCCGAATTGCTCTACTGTGTGTGTGCAGTGTTCTTTCAATTTCAGAATCAAAATCACACAAGTCAGGGCAAGTAGACCTAGTAGCCAGACTAATTCAAAACAAAAACGAAAAAAAACAAAAAATGCGAAAATAACAAACAAGAGTCCCCGGCAACGGCGCCAATTTTTGACGCGCTGTCGCACACGGGTCAAAAAGCGAGCGATTTATAAAATTGTAGTAGAGCGCGACAACTCGTGTATCGTATCACAAGTACTCTTGAATTGTTATTCACCACAAATATCAGTTTTATTGGGGGGTTGATTTGAAATTCAATTGCAAAACAGAGCAATAAAAACAGAGCAAATTAAGAGATTATCAAATAAGCTAAAGACGATTAATCTACTGTTCTCGATTTCCCAACCATCATCAGTTCATATAAATTCCAAGTCCTAAGCAGATTCTAATCCCCTTTCGGTTGTAGCAACAATTAACAAGCGAAATCGCTACTACGAGATATATGTTCCTAATTCCCGAATTAAGCAAACGAGGTGAAGCACTCGTGAATTAAGCAAACACGATTGTACACACGCGAATTAAGAAAACACGATTAAATATAGGAACATAACATCATCGAAATAAATCAACACAAACACTATACACTCCTGAATTAAGCAAACAAACATATAGCATAGTATTGAAAAGGGAAAAAGCAAACAAAACAGAATTACGTAACCTCAAGTGCGGTGGAAATCGATTACAGAGAGACTAATCCAAGAAAGTTAGTTCTCCATAAAAATCGTAGCACACCCGTAAATCTATAAAAAACAAAGGATCATCCAAAGTCCCCCTAATATGCCCGAACAACAATTTATAACTTTCAGGATCTGCGCCTCGCGAGGCGAACACTCACTCGCGAGGCGAATCTTATGAAGAAATCTGCAACGTTTGGACTTCTCGCGAGGCGAAGAATGGCTCGCGAGGTGAGGAATGGAAGAGTCTTCTTATTATGCCCGTTATGAGAATCAGGGCACGGGCGTGATGGCTTCTGGTCTTCGAGCTCACGGGCGAGACAAGGTTCGCGAGGCGACACGAAAAGGTTTGCATTTTTCTGGAACAGTCAGCCTTCGAGCTCGCGAGGCGAGACTAGGATTCGCGGGGCGAGACAGAGAGGAGGACTTTCTCTTCATTAGGCTGCTCTCGAGTTCGTGAGGCGAGTAGAATCTCGTGGGCGAATACTTCCAGGATTGCAATTTCCCCTGCTTTCTTCATTCCCTTGACTTCTAACTTAACCTGAAAACAATGAAATTGCCATAAGTGTTTTATTCGACTCAACTGGCTAAATTAACCTAAAACTACTTAAACGACTCAAAATGTTGCTTGAGGACAATCGAGTCTAATTTGGGCGAAAATGAAATATAATTAGCACAAAACCATGGTCATACTAGCCATAAAACTAGATGAGCCAGAGGCTTATCATAGGCGGGGTTGATCATCATGATCTTCCCAATGGGTTTTAGTAGCTTGACCAGCTATAGGTATTGTTCTGAGGTAGTGAGTCTTGATAGTTTTTGATCTAGCTTAGGAGAGCCATAAGTTTTTGATATGGTTCTGAACTACTTGTTGCTGATATGTATATATATCTTTATTTTCTTTGCTTAGTTTGATGGAGAATAGCCTATACGTAAGAAGGCTCTTTTTGTTATCTCCTATTATAGGTAATATGTATTAAAAGGTGATGAATGTATATAGTTATACATATGCGTATGTTTTGTTACGATGGTTCTAGGATTATCAGATAAAGAAAAAAAAATTCAACACTATTTTCGTAAATAAACAGTTACTCAAAAATATATTTTCCGAAAGTAACCAGTGTTTTAATAATTTAATTTCCGTAATTGGGTAATAGTGTTATGACCCTAGAGTAGGGTGTCGCAGAGGCTTTGTCCAGGATGTCATGGGTGCAGAATGAACATGAGAATGAGAGGGCTCAATAATATCACGTGCATGGCTCCATTTCTGCAAAACAAAAGTCCACGATGCACTATAGTTATAGCGCTATCATCCAAGCTATCCCAGATCTCGCAGTTGCAGCTTCTTCGTAAAGACCACAAATTCATGGCCCAAACACAAGCTACATTGACTGAGACTCTCCCTAACACCATGAAAAAGAGTTATGAAAAACTACTAGCCCTTTTCCATATAGCTATCAATAATGTAACATCCTAAAAATTCAAATATAATTATTTTAATAAAAAAAAAGGTAGTATAAGAGTTTATTATAATTGTTTTCTTTATAATAAAAATCCAGTGGGTTCCATAATAATGTAAAATTGATTTTAAAAAAATAAAATAAAAATAAGGATAAGAACCTACCCCTGGACTAAATCAATGCGGCAATAATGATAGGAAACATAAGCATATCAAGGCCCATGCTATGTTACCCATTATAAATAGATAGTTTGAGTGTTTTAAGCCCAATTTCGCATAATATGACTAGATACCTAACTTCAGATGGATATTTCATAACCAAAGAGAACTTGTTTGAATTCTAGATCTGCATAAGAAATATATCCCTGCCTCTTAGCTTTCTATAGACACCAAATTCGTCCAAATTCGATTCTTGTAGCTCAAGTTATGACCAAATTCAGACGCACTATTCATGTTCCGGAGCCGGAACCATTTTTTTTAAATTCTATCCACGTTTTGACTATCTAAACGTCGGTTTCAGAGGTCTTCATAACAGTTGTAGAAAATTCTTTTATCTTTCCAACGATATAAAATTTATAACTTTTGAATGTCTATAACTCAAGATATGTGCGAAATACAGCACCATATGCAGAGTAAGCAGGCTTAGCGCGTTTTTACACGTTTTGGGCTATTGGGGGCTCTATAAATAGAATCTTAACACTCTTAGGGTGCGTTTTTGAACCCTAATTACACCTAGAAACTCAAACGGGTAAGAAGAGAAGAAATTCAAGGATTAAGAAGAGATAATTGTGGAAGAGGGACTCTAGGAAGAGGAAGATGATGATAACTCTTGGCAAACGTTAGGATTCGCAGTAGGAAACGCTTAGAGCTATTTGGAGGTCTTCAAGAGGTGAGTAACAATACTTTTTATGAACCCTATCCATGGTATATATGATTGTTTTTGTTGATAAGGGATTACCATGTGGTTTTGGGAGTCTTTAATTGACTTGTTGCATATTGTTAGTAACCTAAATTCTAAAATTGGGGTTTTGTTTAAAAGGGGAATTAATTGATTAATTGATGTTGTAACATGCTTATTCATGTATGATATGTTGTGATATTCATGATTGTTTGTTATTGGTGGAAGTTTATATGTTTAAAATTGAGGGAAATAGTTTGTTACATGCATGAGACATGACATATTTGAGTTATAATATGTTGTATGATGTTTGCCACAATACCACCTATGATAGGAGTATCGAAAAGTAATACCACCGTAATGGGGTATTGAAAGTAACATCCCCATATAATTGGGATGTCGAAAAAGAGCAATACCTCCTAAAAAGGGGTATCGAAAGTAACACCGCCACACGTTGGGGTGTCGAAAAGAGAGAAATACAGCCATGTGCATATGGGAGGTGTCGAAATAGAAATGTCCCCGACAGGAGGGTGACATCGAAACATTCCTCATGAGTAGGGGTGGGCAATGGGACGCCATTGTCATGTGATGTGTGAGATTTATGGCATGCCGGCAAGAGACCAGTTTAGTTATGAGGCCTTCGAGCCACTTGGATTAATTTAGAATTTACTTGGTATGTGGAATGTGATGCATTGAGATGAGTTGACCTTATGCTATATGCATTTGACTTGATGAAATTTTTTGTTGGTATTAAAAGTATTCTTTATATATTATTTTGGGAAATTAGCGGATACCATGGACAGTTTTTCCGGTTACCGCACCGGCTAAGAACAACACTATTTTCGAAACATTTTATAAATGTATTGTTGTGCACTGGGATTTTATATCTCATTATAAGTGTTGTTTTCAGAGCCCGATGACATCGCTGTTGGGGATCCAGAGATCTGAAGAGTTGTCTTTGATTAGCTAGTTGGTTAGTAATGTAGTATGGTTTAGAGTATTATGCGGACGACGTTCTTTGGTTTACATACTATTTTTCTCAGATTGTAATTAGACGCCCGGTTTGAGGCTTTTAGTTTTTATTCAAATGATTGGATTTAATGATATTTTTCAATACTTTGTTAATACTATTATTTTATTTAATACGAGGTATTTTCATACTTAGTTATTTGAGAAAAAATTTTTGACTTGTGTTTTTTTAATTAAATGTTTTGAAGGATTTTTATTGAAATGAATTTGGGTTACTAAAGTAACAAAGGGAGTTACAAATAACATTCCACGGTAGCACCCTCCTCCACACCTCCACATCATTCGAGTAATTATGGAAAATATGCATACTATTTTCAATGTTACTCTCACACCAAGAACATAAAGAGGGACAAGAAACACCTTTATCATTAAGCCTTGATCTTGTGGGGATACAATCACGCGCAACACGACACAAAAAGTTTTTCACCTTGGGAGGAACTTTGATATTCCACAGAAGTTTCCAGTCACCAACAGCTTTCAGATGGTCCAACTCTAGAAGCTCATTAACGCAGAGCCTATAAGGCACCTAACCGTAATCGACCTTTCTTATCCAGTCCCCAAACGCATCCATCTTCACGAACTGCACCAAGCAGTGGCGTGTTTAAGACCAAATGAGCAACAACAGGGGGCATAAGCGCTGCCACCTTGGAGACATCCCATTCCTTTTGGCCATCCACCCACAAATCACATAGTTTCATATTAGGACTAAGAAAGCTCGGTTGGATAGGAACAAGAATAACAACATCTTTGGTCAAGAGTCAAACCAAACTATAATATTGTAATCATCCCCTATTTTCCATCTCAAGCCAGATTTTAACATTACTTTTGCTTCACAAATACTATGCCACACATAGCTAGAATTATTACCAATATTGGCTTCCAGAAAATCACAATGCAGATAACATTTAGCTTTGAAAAGCTTCGACACAAGAGACTCCATTCGAGACATTAATCTCCATCCTTGCTTGCCAAGAAGCACCACATTGAAAGCATACAAATTTCTGAAACCCATCCCACCATCCAACTTATGCATAGCAAGCTTATCCCAAGAAAGCCATTTAATCCCTTTACCACGCTCACCACCACTGCCCCACCAGAAAGAATTCATTAACGTTTGAATCTCATCCCCTAGAGAAGTTGGAATAAGAAAAATGCTCATGAAATAAGTAGGGATTGATTGAAGCACTGATTTAATCATGACCTCCTTTCCTGCCTTAGATAAGGACCTACCGCTCCAAGAATTAATTTTATGCCACACCCGGTCCTTAATAAATTTAAATAAGGATTTTTTGCTCCTACCAATCATAGATGGAAGGCCCAAATATTTTCCTATACCCAAAGCAATTCTAACTCCCAAAAGATTAGCGATAAAATCATGTATACTTGGACATTCCTGCTACAAAAACTTCCGACTTATGGAAATTGATCTCCTGACCTGAAGTTGCTTCATAAGTAGCTAGAATATTTTTCAAACAGGTAACCTCACTATCATTTGCTTTACAAAATAAAAAGCAATCATCCGTAAACAATAAATGAGAAATAATAGGTGCCCTTCTACAAATTTTAATGCCATGGAGATCTCCTCTACCTTCTACCTGATTAAGAAGAGCTGTCAGACCTTCAGAGCAAAGAATAAATAAAAAAATAAGGGGAGAGAGGGTCCACTTGCCTGAGATCTTTACCCCGCTGAATAGAACCAACAGACTCCTGATTGACCAACACCGAGTAGCTAACAGATGCCACACATAGCATGATCCAATCAACCAATTTATCCACAAAACCTATACGCTTCATGACTGCACGTAAAAAACAGAGGGAAATTGGTTGTCGCTTATTTTATTTTATTTATACAAGGTTGTCGCTTAATTTTCCTTATAAAATAACTCAGTTAGATCGTTATTAATTCAAATGATGTTGTTTTACTGTGCAGTGTGTACCTAAAAATTAATCAAATATAAACTTTCCCAACTTGATTATTATCTTTACATGAGTGCTACCACTACAAAAAAAACCCAATTATCGACGGCCAAAAACCGACGGGAAAACTAAATATCCGTCTGAAAACTACATTACCGGACGGACTTTCCGACGGACACGGTTCCGTCGGTAATAGGCGCGTAGGGAAAGCCTTTTTGACGGATCAAGTGCGTCCGTCGGAAATTTCCAACGACCTTAACCATGGGAAAACTTGCCACACGTAACTCGTAATTACCGATGGAAATTCCGTCGGTAACTCTTTGTGGAAGTTACCAATGGAATTTTCCGTCGGAAAATATAACCAATAGTGACCGACGGAAATATCTGTTTGAAAACAAATTTTTTAATTTTTTATTATTTTGTTTTATATTAATAATTAATTATTAATTATTTTTATTAGAATTTATATATTAAATATTATATTTTATTTATTAATTATTATTATATTTTATTTTAATTAATTATAATTTATTAATTATTATTATAATTTATTTATTAATTTATATTTTATTATAATTAATTATAATGTAATTATTAATTTATATTTTATATTATCAATTACAAAACAAAATTGAAATTAAAAATAAAATTTAAAAATCAATTAAATTAAAATTAATTAAAAATAAAAACAAACTCAACATATAATCCATAAATAAAATATCCGTCTATCTACAAATCTCTACTACACCTATAACTATCATAATACCCATCACCATAATATCCGTCATCGTCGTCCTATCGGGGGGAGTCTGCCGGCATCACATGACCATCAAGTTGCGGCTCAGTAGACAGACCGTCATCATACGGCTGCGGTGGTGGATCAGTAGTAGTAGTGGAGGGCTGGGGCTAGGGCCGGGTGGCATGGAGGACCTTATGTAGAGCGATGCGCCTGTCTGGTGGGAGGAAATCGAGCACAGCGGTCATGATCGTAGAGAATGTCTCCATCCGCTGCATGATGCACTCGTTCGTCTCCCTTTATTGCTGCACCTCCTGCCTCAGCCGATGCACCTCCTTCGTGTCCCGTGAGCCAGAGGATGTAGGCTCACTAATGGTCATGCTCGGCGTCGACCCCCGACGAATCGACCTGGCTAGGGTCGCAGTACCGTAAATCCGTCCCTTGTTCTTCCCGCCCCCCACATCCATCCAGGCCTGGGTCTGTAGTCGCTCAACCTCGGTGGGGTCCAGTTGAGAAGGATCTGAGGCACCAGAGCAGGAGGCAGCCTCAGATGCTACCTGACTAAACCTGGCGTTGTACTCCGCCTGCGATCAATACATTACAATCAATATGTATTAAACTATATATATATATAAAAAAAAAAAAAAAAAAATAATAATTACAAATATTTTAAATATAAAAAAACATTTTAGCTCACCAATGTCTGCCTCGACCTCTCATCAACAAACTCGTCGGTGTCCGAGTGAATAAGTGTCTGCTCAAAGACCGTGGGGACATCAATGGACCGAGCTAGCTCTCTTGCCTGCAACCGACACACCAATAAAATCAATTAGTTATAAAA
>JAUPTC010001990.1:0-17878 GCA_030762895.1 Sophora flavescens | reverse complement strand
TGTGGAATGATGGTGTGTTGACATATGACGTAACTTTGAGGCAGAATTTTATCATGAAAGCAGCTTTGATGTGGATCGATAAGCCTCTGGCTCATCTAGTTTTATGGCTAGTATGACCAGGGTTTTGTGCAAATTATATCATATTTTCACCCAACTTAGATTAGATTGTCCTCAAGCAAGGTTTTGAGTCTCTAGAGTAGTTTTAAGTTAATTTAGCTAGTTTTGAGTCAAAATAATACACTTATGGTTATTTCCTTGTTTTCGGTGTTAAGTAGAAGTTGAGAAAATAAAGAGCAGCGGGATTCGCCCCACGAAGGCAGAGGCTCGCCACGCGACCCAAGCTCCGACTGTTCCAAGAAAATGCTAAGTCTCTGGGTTCGCCTCGCAAGAATGTCTCGCCCGCGAGTATTGCAACCCCGAAAAAGTCAGAGACGATCACGGCTTGCCCGTGTTGAAGGTCATGGCCGTGGCGCTTTGAAGTTGAAGAGTCTCGCCTCGCGAGCATCCATTCGCCCCGCGAGTCCGGAAGTCGAGAGCATCACGGTTAGGTCCTCGATGGCCATAACGGGCGTAGGAGAAGACTCTTCGATCCTCGCCTCGCGAGCAAGTACTTCGCCTAGCGAGAATGCCAAAGGTTGCTGACTCTTCATGAAATTCGCCTGCGAATGTGTGCTCGCCTCGCGAGCTAGTGAATTCAGAATTTGTATAAAAGGTTGTTCGAACAATTTGTAAAGATTTTGGCTTCTCCATTTTCTGTTTTACATTTTTCTCTGTGTGATTTTGTTTGTGTTATGGAGAACTAAGTTCCTAGGATTGATCTATTGTAATTGATTTCCATATACTTGAGGTTCTTGTATTTTCCTGTTTTGTATGCTTTTCCTCTTCAATGCCATGCCTTGTATTTCTGTTTGTTTAATTCAGGAGTATAATGCATTGTATTGATTTATTTCCTGGTGATATCATGTTCCTATAATTAATCGCGTTTGTTTAATTCGCGTGTGTACGTTCATGTTCGCTTTAGTTCATGAGGGCTTAACCCCGCTTGTTTAATTCGGGAATAGGGACATGTATCTCAGAAAGCGATAGTTTCGCTTTGTAAATTGTTGCTACAACCGGGAGGGGATAAGAATTTGCTTAGGGCTTGGAAATTGCATGAACCTATGATAGTGGGAAATCAAGAGCAATAGATTAACTGCTTTTGGCTATTTGATAACCTCCTTGAACCGCTTGTTTTCAATTGCTCTATTTTTATTATTCTCGTTGTCTTTGATTACATCTCAAACCAAACCCCCCCAAAACTTATTTTTGTGGAAAATAACATTTTAAGAGTCCTTGAGAGACGACATCCGAGTTTTCGCCCTACACTACATTTTCAAACTCGCTCGTCCTTTTTGGCGCGTCTTGTGGCACGGTAACAAAAAAATTGGCGTCGTTCGGGACTCTTGTTTTGTTATTTTCGCATTTTATTTTCTGTTTTTTTCTCTTTTATTTTTGTTTTTGTTTTGAATTAGTCCGGCTACTAGATCTAATTGCCCCGAATCGTGTGAATTTGATCCTGAGATAGAAAGAACATTGCATACACTCCGTGAGAGAATTTCGGGCTAGTTCTAGTAGTGATTCTAATTCCAAGTCTGTTTTTGAAAATATGGGAGACCAAAGGACTTTGAGGCAGCCTTGCTTGCCCCGATGTGAATTACAATGGTTTGTGCATTGCTTATCCCGGTCTTGACACCCTTTTGAGTTAAAATCTGGGCTAATCAATTTGTTGCCAAGATTTAATGGTCTTGCGGTGAAGATCCACACAAGCACTTGAAGGAGTTCCAAGTTGTCTCCCTTCCACAACTTTGAGGCCGGAAGGAGTAAATCGAGGATCATATCAAGTTGAAGGCTTTTCCATTCTCACTCCCAGTGAGCCGCAAAGGATTGGCTATTATACCTTGAGCCGAATTCCATTACCACATGGAACGACTTGAAGAAGCTCTTCCTAGAGAAATATTTTCCCGCCTCCCGAGCCGCCTCAATCGGAAAGAAATATGTGGAATTAGGCAAGGAAACGAGTCGCTAGTCGAGTATTGGGAGAGGTTCAAGCGTTGACATCTAGTTGCCCCAAAGATCAAATTTACGAACAGCTTCTCATCCAATATTTTTATGAAGGACTACTGCCAATGGATAGGAATATTTTGGATGTCGCTAGTGGGGGAGCGTTGGTTGACAAGACTCCATCTCACGCCAAGCAACTCATTGAGAACATGTCACCAATTCTCAAGAATTCACTACCGTAAGAAATTCTGCTGAGACTAGAGGTGTACATGAGATCCGCACTTCCTCTTCCAGCCATGACCGTGATGATAGAATTGATAGGCTCCTTCCTTGGTAGAGAAATTGGCAATGGATAAGGTTCACTCGCGGTTTTGTGTGGCATGTGCGATTCTCCCGAAGCACCCATATGAAGCATGCCCCATTTTGCAAGGAGGATCGATTCATCAATCACCTCAAGCCTTTGCAGTCCATCCGTATAATCGGGGCAATAACTGCACAGATACAAAGACTCGGACCTTTCAACAAATAGGTACCATCCCAAATGGGAGTAATCATCCTAATCTGCAGATGGAAACTCATCCCAACAGAGACCGATGGCACCTCGTAATCCTCCTCCAGTGGCCACTTCGCACCTTCCTGGACTTTCAAGAGATGACATGTGCAAACAAATAACTTCACGTATGAATGCACAAATGACTACACTTTTCCAAAGCAAATGGGATGTTCCGAGGCCTTGTTCCAGGCCTCACAGGCACAGTTATCAGCAGCAAACAAGTGCTAACATTCAAGATTTGAGGACACAGATTGGACAGATGGCCACGTATAAATAACATAAAGCAAGCTCAAAGAACAACCCAACTGCCAGCACAACCAGTGATAAATCCCAATGCCTCCAACCCTAATGTGAGTGCCATATCTCTGAGATCGGGAAAAGTTGTTGAGGCCACTTCTGGAAAGGATGAAGAAATGCTGAGGGTTACTCCCCGAGCCTCTTGTTGAGGTTACTCCTGAGCCTATGGTTGAAGTTGAAGCTGAGAAAGTGTATAGACCACCCATTCCATTCCCACATAGATTGCAGAAAAATAAGAAGGGTGGTGGTGAAAATAAGGAGAAGGAGATTCTTGATGTTTTCAGAAAAGTAGCTGTAAATATTCCTCTGCTAGATGTGATCAAGCAAGTGCCCAGATATGCCAAGTTTTTGAAGGAACTATGCACCAACAAGAGGAAGATGAAGACTAATGAGAGGGTTGACTTGGGAATGAATGTCTCAGCACTTATCCAGTCTAAGCGGGAAAGAGTTGTTGCTTTAACCCCTACTCGCACCGCTGCCACGAAGTGCAAGGATCCGGAACCTTCACTATCCCATGCACTATCGGGGGACAAGAAGTTTGAGAACCGCATGTTGGACTTGGGAGCATCAATCAATGTCATGCCTACCTCCATCTTTAACAACCTTGATCTTGGGCCATTGCAGGATATACGTGTCTTACCATCCGGTTGGCTAACAGGACCGATGTCTGAACCATGGGAATGGTAGAGGATGTGCTAGTGCAAGTTGATGATTTGATATTCCTCATGGACTTCTATATCCTAGACATGGCAGAGAGACTCAATCCAAGAGATCACCTATAATCTTGGGCAGACCATTCATGATGACATCCAAGACCAAGATTGATGTTTATGATGGGACTATGTCTATGGAGTTTGGTGGTATTGTGGCCCGATTCAAGATCTTTGATGCTATGAAACACCCGGTAGAGGGGCACTCTGTATTCCACTTGGAGTTGCTATCCGAGCTTATTGAGACACCCATGATGATTTTATTTCTGATTTTCCTCTTATTTCGGTTTTGATGATGTATATACTTGTACTAACTGCACTAACACTAACCCATGTTCTGTTTGTTCCGAGTTTTTGGATTCAACCTTGCAGGGTGAGGATGATAGTGATAGTGATAATGAGAGTGAAGCCGACTTTTTTCGTGAAGTCCCCATGGCACCATCTGTTGAGCAGACCACCTTCTTTGGAACTCAAACCACTTCCCGAGAACTCGAAGTATGCCTACTTGGGAGGAATGCAACATTGCCGATCATCATTTCCTCCAGCCTCAACTCTGATCAGGAAGCCAAGCTTTTAGAGGTTCAAAGAAATACAAGAAGTCTATTGGGTGGACATTGGCCGATATTCCAGGAATTAGCCCCTCCGGATGCATGCACAGACTTTATTGGAGGATGGGGCTAAGCCACGCAGGACAGCCCAAAGGCCACTTAACCCATCTGATTCTGGATGTGGTAAAGAAAGAGGTGACTAAGCTTCTACAGGTGGTATTATCTACCCCATCTACCGATAGTACTTGGGTAAGTCCGGTGCAAGTTGTACCAAAGAAGTCCGGTCTAACAAAAGAGTTAGGAATGAAAATAATGAACTTGTACCTACTAGAGTCCGAATAGCTGGCGAGTTTGTATAGACTATAGGAAGCTAAACCGTGCCACCAGAAAGGATCATTTTCCTTTGCCGTTCATAGATCGATGGCTTGGATCGGTGGCTGGTCATCCCATTATTGTTTTTTAGATGGCTTTTCCGGTATTTCCAGATTCATATTGCCCCGAGGATCGGGAAAGACCACCTTCACGTGCCCCTTCGAGACGTTTGCTTATAGGAGGATGCCATTTGGCCTCTCGTAATGCTCCCGCACCTTTCAAAGATGCATGCTTAGTATTTTCCGACTTTATTGAAAATTGCATGGAGGTGTTTATGGATGATTTTACGTATATGGCTCCTCATTTGATGCTTGTTTGCATAGTCTAGGTCTAGTTCTACAAAGATGCATTGATACTGATCCGATTTTGAATTATGAGAAATGTCACTTCATGGTAGAACAGGGGATAGTTTTGGGTCATGTAATTTCCAAAGAGGGTATTTCGTGGATCCTGCAAAATAAATGTGATTTCTTCATTGCCTTACCCATCTTGCGTGACGCGAGATCCGTTCCTTTCTTGGACATGCAGGGTTTCTACAAGGCTATAAAGGACTTGACAAGAAGATAGCACTGCCATCACAAATCTCGCCAAGAATGATACCCTGTTCGATTTGATGAAAAGTGCAAAGAGTCATTTGATTATCTCAAGAAAGCGTTGACTTCTAACCTGCCATCCAACCCCGGTGATCGGCACTCCCTTTGAATCGATGTGTGATGCCTCAAATTTTCTTTGTGGGAGCGATTCTGGCACAAAGGGTGGGCAAGGTTGCCCATGTAATTCCACTATGCTTCTAGGACCCTAGATGCCGCATGTGCAAATTACACAACCATCGAGAAAGAGCATGCTAGCTATTGTATTTGCACTTGATAAGTTTAGGTCTTATTTGCTAGGTTCTAGGGTGACTGCTTTTTACCGACCATGCAGCTTTGAAATATCCGTTGAAGAAGCGAAGCTAAGCCAAGACTGATCCAGGTGGATGCTTTTGCTCCAAGAATTCAATGTGGAGATAAAGGATAAAAGTGGAGCTGAAAATTTGTAGCAGATCATTTGGAGCCGGAGAGCAAGGGATGAGGATACTTTTCCCGTCCAAGATGATTTTCCGATGAGAGATCAAGACATCAGATGGGGTAACCCCTTGGTTTGCCGACATTGTAAATTTTCTAGTTCTTTGGTGTTGTTCCCTGCAGTACAAGTAGACATAAGTTCCACAAGTCAAGAGCGATGCAAAGTATTATGTGTGGGATGACCCTACCCGTGGAAGTTTTGCGGTGACCAAAGTTATTCTGGAGGTGTACCCGATCATGAGACGGAGTCCATCCCCGCATTTCTCACATGCCTCTCCCGGTTGGAGGACACTTTGGACCTCGGAGAGGACAAAGAAGAAAAGTCCTGGACTCCCGGGTTCCTCTTGGCCCCACAATTTTTAGGGATTCATATGAGGTATACAAGAATTGTAAAGAATGTCAAATAATAGGCCCTGCAATCACTCGTAGGAGTGAGATGCCTCAGCAGACCCATGCTTTATTGTGAGGTCTTTCATGCGTGGGGATGGACTTCATGGGTCCCTTCCCTCCTTCTTTTGGTTTTGTATATATTTTGTTGGCTGTAGATTATGTTTCAAAGTGGGTGGAAGCAATCCCCACTAGGACTAATGATGCTCGGGATTGTTTCAAAATTTGTTAGGTCCAACATTTTTTGCGGGTTTGGCATACCCAAGGCCATCATCGGTGACCGGGGCACACATTTTTGCAAATGGAACCATGGAGGACTTACCAGAAATATGGGGTTGTACATAGAGTGTCTCATCGCTTACCATCCCCAAACCAATGGCCAGGAAGAAATATCCAGCAGGGAAATCAAGCAAATTCTAGAGAAGATGGTGCAGCCAAACGAGAAGGGAATGGAGCCGCCGTCTGGAAGACGCACCGTGGGCCCAGAGGATCGCTTTAAGACACCTATATAGGAATGTCCCCTTCCGGCTTGTATTTGGCAAAGGCATGCCACCTCCGGTGGAAGTTGAGCATAGAGCATATTGGGCGATGAAAAGTGTTGTAACATGGACATGAAGAAATCTCGGTGTTGAGAGGAAACTGCAGCCGGTAAGAACTTGAGGAGCTTAAAAGAAGCCTATGAAAGCTCCAGGATGAATAAAGAGAAAACAAAATTTTTCATGATAGAATGATTGTTAGGAAAGCATTTTTTGTGGGTCGAGAAAGTCTTATTGTTTAATTCCCACCGAAATTGATGGTCGGAAACTTAGGTCCGTGTGGATAGACCATTTGTTGTTACTAATGTGTTTCCATATGGTGCAGTAGAGATCAAGGATGCAGTACCAACAAAACCTTCAAGGTTAATGGACAAAGGTTGAAGCCATTCCATGGTGTGGATCTCGTTGACCACTGGGATGCTAATGTTGAGGAGCTCTCTTTGGATGCTCCAACCTACACTGATACTTGATCAGGGAGTTTCTTTTCCTTTTCCCCTCACTCTGATTGTATAATTCTGTTGTTCATTGGGGACAATGCATGTTTTAAGTGTGGGGGAGGGAACTAGTTGTAGTTTTTCTTTTCTTTGAATAAAGTTTTCTTTTCTTTGAATAAAGCTCCTGAATAATTTGAGAAGCTCAGGAGCATTTGTATGTTGAGTCTTTTGTTGGCAAGTTTGCTAGGTTTTGATTGATGTTGCACAGATTGCTTGCATGATTGATATATGATGATTCCCCCTAGGCTGAAAAAATTTTCGATTTTGAAAAGTGATTCCCATGTGAAATTGAAAACTGAACTTTGAGATTTTATTATGATGGCATGATTTATGATAAGTTTGGGGTGATAGGGAGAACACACTAGGGATAGAATCTCTTTCAAACAATTTGCATGAATGTCCAGGTGAGGTTTTGAGCCTCCAACATGTTTTTGACTGTGTGAAAATCACTTTCAAGTTGCACTTCCCTGAATTTGATTGAATCTCTTTTTGGTTTGCATGATTAGGTGTTTGCTTCATATGATTTAGGCATGTTCTTTGTAAATAGCTACTTAGCCTAAAATAAACCAATTCCTAATGCATGTTCCCTAGTTAGCCCTTTTGAGCTCGGAGCCTGATTAATTCTTGATAACCTAATGTTATAAGCCCAAAAATCTGGAAAACCATGTTAACCCGATCTTAGGATTAGGAGATAATGGAATCTCAGAATGGGTGCAAGAAATTAAGTTTGGGGTGGCTACTCGGTGCAATGTGTTGTTTGGGATTGGGAAAAAGAAAAGAAAAAAAAAAGAAAAAAAAGAGAAAAGTTGGAGCCAAAGGCTTATGAAAAAAAAACGTGTATAAATGTTTGCATAAAAAAAATACAAAAATACAAAAATGCCAAAAATGTCATTGAAATAAAAAAGGTCAGAGCTACCCAAAATATGAAAAAAATAAAGAAAGGAACTTGAGTGAATTTCAAAGGTAAATATAGTTCATGCTCTCTTAGTTCCTGGGGTCTTCACCTAGTTCCTTTTGTATATCCTACCCTTAGCCGGGGCCCCATTACAGCCCATAAAAGACCTTCGATGTTGCATGCATGTTTTTCTGGTGGGGAACCATTTTGAGATGAAAATCAAATTTTTGGGAAGTTGTTCTTGAAAAGTGAAACAGAGTGTAAGTTGTTAGCCTTGACACAAACCGAGTGATTGAGTGAATAAATAATGCCCTTGTGAGGAAGGCAGTTGTTTGGATTTGGTGATCTCCTCTTGTGTGTGACTTAGATCCCCTGCTTAGATTGATGATTGTTTTCATGATGAAATTCTCAATCTGTTTAGAATAAATGAATGTGTGGATTGCCTGCTTTGAAAAGGGGGAAACAATGAAGAAAAACTGTTTTGATGAAGTTGCTTGAATTTGTGCAATGTTGATTGGATCTTTTAAGCTTGCCGTCTTGAGTCTTTTTGATTTTTGAGTCTTAGTTTGCTTCGGGGACAAGCAAAGTTTAAGTTTGGGGTATTTTGATAAGCCTCCTCGCTCATCTAGTTTTATGGCTAGTATGACCGGTGGTTTGTGTAAATTATATCCTATTTTCACCCAACTTAGATTAGATTGTCCTCAAGCAAGGTTTTGAGTCTCTGGAGTAGTTTTAAGTTAATTTAGCTAGTTTTGAGTCAAAATAATACACTTATGGTTATTTCCTTGTTTTCGTGTTAAGTAGAAGGAGAAAATAAAGAGCGAGGATTCGCCCCGCGGCGGCAGGCTCGCCACGACCCCAAGCCCCGACTGCTCCAAGAAAATGCTAAGTCTCCGGGTTCACCCCTGCCAAGAATGTCTCGCCCGCGAGTATTGCAACCCTGAAAAAGTCGGAGACGATCACGGCTTGCCCGTGGGTTGAAGGTCATGGTCGTGGCAGCGTTTGAAGTTGAAGAGTCTCGCCGCGAGCATCCATTCGCCTCGCAGTCCGGAAGTCGAGAGCAGCATCACGGCCAGGTCCCCGATGGCCATAACTTGGGCGAAGGAGAAGACTCTTCAGATCCTTGCCTCGCGAGCAAGTACTTCGCCTCGCGAGAATGCCAAAGGTTGCCGACTCTTCATGAAATTCGCCTCGCGAATGTGTGCTCACCCTGAAGCTAGCTGGAATTCAGTAATTTGTATAAAAGGTTGTTTGAACAATTTGTAAAGATTTTGGCTTCTCCATTTTTCTCGTTTTTACATTTTTCTCTGTGTGATTTCGTTTGTGTTATGGAGAACTAAGTTCCTAGGATTGATCTATTGTAATTGATTTCCATATACTTGAGGTTCTTGTATTTTCCTGTTTTGTATGCTTTTCCCTCTTCAATGCCATGCCTTGTATTTCTGTTTGTTTAATTCAGAGTATAATGCATTGTATTGATTTATTTCCGTGATATCATGTTCCTATAATTAATCGCGGTTTGTTTAATTCGCGTGTGTACGTTCATGTTCGCTTAGTTCACGAGGGCTTAACCCGCTTTGTTTAATTCAGGAATAGGGACATGTATTCTGTAGCGATAGTTTCGCTTTGTAAATTGTTGCTCAACCGTGAGGGATAAGAATTTGCTTAGGGCTTGGAAATTGCATGAACCTATGATAAGGGGAAATCAAGAGCAATAGATTATCTGCTTTTGACTATTTGATAACCTCCTTGAAGAGACGACATCCGAGTTGTCGCCCTACACTACATTTTCAAACCCGCTCGTCCTTTTTGGCGCGTGCGCGACAGCGCGACCATGGACGATCAACGACTCTCCCGCCTATGGGATGAAGTCGAGTTGGATGACCGTGGGGAATCTTGGATGCCCAATATGTATGGAGTGATCGAAGGCATTCATGCTTAAAAACAGTCAAAAGATCTCATATTTTGATTGTCATCGTCAATTCCTTCCAGAAGATCATCCTTATAGGCGGAACAAGAATGCATTCAAGAAGCGTAGTGCGGAGACAACACCGCCTCCACCACGTTTGACTGGTCCTAATGTATGGCGCATAATACAAGACTTCACCGCTCGTCCATGAATCCTAAGGAGAATATATTCCCGATTATGGCGTCGCCATAATTGGACAAAACAAAGTATATTTTGGAGGTTGCCGTATTGGAGGATGCAGCCACTCCGGCCACAACATTGATGTCATGCATACCGAGAGGAATGTGTTTTTGAATGTGTTTGACATCGTGATGGACATCAAGGGGGAGGGACAAAGGATACAAATAAAGCCCGATTGATCCGGCTGAAATTTGTAATCCAAGGAGCTTGAGTTGCGGGGACGGTGGTCGTGGCAGACTTATCAAACCAAAGGCAAGTTATACACTAAGCAAAACACGAAAGTGGCCGTCAGAAGTGGGTTAAAGAACTAAAGTTACCGATGGGTATGCTTCCAATCTGGGTAGATGTGTTGACATTAAGGAATCAAAGTTATATGGAATGAAGAGTCATGATTGCCACGTGTTCATGCAACGGTTGCTTCCAATTCGTTCAACGACATACAAGCAAATTTGGAACCCACTTATTGAGCTTAGCCACATTTTAGGGAGCTTACATCGATAACACTAAATGTGAATCAATTAAAGGATATGGAAGTCAAGATACCCGTTTTGTTATGTAAGCTGGAGCAAATCTTCTCGTCGAGTTTCTTTGATTCCATGGAACACCTGCCAGTTCATCTACCTTACGAAGCAAGAGTTGGTGGCCCACCCAATACCGTTGGATGTATCCATTTGAGAGGTAAACAACATCAACTATTTTACTTAATACATATGAAATTCACGTAACACGAAATCGTAGTTTAGCTTTCCCTAAAACTAGTAATTATTTGTTTGTATCCCTCTTTAATAGGTTCCTCACTCCCTTAAACACAAAGTCAAGAACAAGGCACGAGTGGAGGGTTCCATTTGTGAAACATACTTAGTAGAGGAGACTTCCACTTTTGCCTCTTATTACTATCCTGGAAGTTAACACGAGAAGGATAAGGATGCCTAGAAACGTTGATTCGTGAAGGAAGTTCAACTAGTCCTCCTATATCAATATTCAACTATCCGGAAGATTTAGTGGCAAATCAAAAGGATATTTCTTGGAGCAACGTGACATTAATGCTGCTATCCGTATATCCTTCAAAATTGTGAAGAGTTGGCGCCATATTTAGAGTAATTTTCACAATGTAGTTTATAAGTTCAATTGACATTTATGATTATTAATCATCCCGCTATTAATCTCCCATATGTAGGATGTACGACAATTTTTCTAACGGATCTCAACCCGACATTTCAAACGGATCTCCACACTGACATTTCAAACGATCGAAGTTGATCGAGAAATTACTTCTCACTTTGCTACATGGTTCTATAAAATATGTAGGTTATCTAATTTTGGTACTAGATCCGTGAAAACAATGTTCAAAATCCATTGTTGACAAATTTGGCATGGGGGCCTAACGGATGGGTTACATCATGGAATACTTACATTGTAAATGGATATAAATTTAACACAAAAACATGGAACGAAGGAATGCAGATGTGTAACTATGGTGTTTGTGTGAGCCATCGATGGCAATGTAGAGGATGATTTCTATGGGGTTCTAAGCGACATCCTTGAACTCGATTATACCGGTTTCCCTGATGAAGTTAGTTATCTTCAAGCGTGATTGGTTTGATCCTACTCTTGACGTAGGGACAAAAATCGATAAAAATATGGTATTGTTCAAGTTGGGGCTGTCTCTAAGGTATAATAAGGCGTGCGACCCATTCATTTTTTCGTAACAAGCAGCCGGTTTATTACTCGCCATATCCCGGAAGGACATCAAGGCTGGTTGGGTGTTATTAAGATAAAGGCTCGCAGGATAATTACTCGATAATGTAATCAACCAGCCTAAAAAGATGCTCCGTACCAAGATAATGAGTTTTCAAGACCCCACGACCAAGTTGCAAATTACGCCGGACATTATTGTTAATTCTCTGCGGACATTTACAACTGGGAAGAAGTTGAAAGAAAATTAATGGATCAATCCGAGTTGGACGATCTAGCGAAGGCACATTCTAATCAAGTGAGACTTGAGAGTGAGGGTGAATTTAGTGACGGAGATTCTACTTAGGTAATTTATTTATGTCATAATTCATTGTGTAAATGTCATTCTACTTAGGTAATTTATTTTTGTATTATTTACACTATTGTGTAATCATCTTTTCATTTTTTTCACAGATGGCGATTCCTCTGCAGAGGTAGGGTCGTCGTGGAGGTCAGTCGTGGAGGTCGTCTTTGCGAGTCCCTTCGCCCAGATACTTAACCCACGCCACCGATCGAGACCACCTAACAAAGCACCTCTGTTGATGGGACACCTCGCGGTGATGGAGTTGCACCCCCCCACCCAGCCTCATGTGGTGTGACCACGAGCTGCACCCTCATCATCCACACCTACGACGAAAAGACCATCATCATCATCGGAATGAGAGATTCGTGGTCCATCCGTGAGAGGATTCTTCTTATCCCTGGGGGGAAATTTAGTATGCTAATTTAATTTTTTAATATATAAAGTATCGTTAATTTCTAGTTACTTGTTTTTTTAATTTATTTAATACATTTTTTAATGTCAAATTTTGCGCAGTTTCTTTCGCAGAGATTCTTCGGTTCGATATCAAGATCCCTTCTGAGTAGTTTGCTGGTCCAAGGCCTACATGGAAGGCCATCCCCGGGAGGGCCCATGGGATCGATTGTTTCTAGAGTTTAAGGTAACAATTTATTAAGTTATTTAAATTAAATTTACATTATATATATGTACACACGAATTTCCTATGACTTATAAGTTGTGTGTAAAAGAGTATAGGTGGGACTTATCTTTATGGCTCTCGTCAGGGACATATTTGAGCATAAAGGCTCACTTGGTCATGTAAGAATATGATGAAACAAGCCGAGGGAAGGGCCTTAATAAGGGGAAGTGGGTGGATCTCTTTGTGATCAAGAGGCATTGGACCCCATGCGAGCTCTGAGAAGTTCCAGGAGATTCGGGGAGCCACGGCTCGCGTGACCGAGCTTCTGATGGTGACGCATTGCTGGACCCAGTGGGTCTAAATCAGTCCGCCCACTATGACGAGATGTAATACATTAAACTTTTGACTTAATATCTATTTAAGCAATTAGTTTTTCATTTTTAATTATTCTTATGGAATTTGGGCATTATATTTTTACATGCAGGAAGCCCGAAAACAATGGCCCCACTGCGGAGTTAGGGAGAGGACGAAGAAGTTGAAGTCAGGGACATGGGTCAACAACAAGGCCCGTAACTATGTTGTAAGCAAAAAAAATAATTTAGTGTTTACTTGTAATTTATTATAAATGATTTGTTAATATTGGATATAATTTTAATTAAATCTCTTCAACTATACTTTGTAGGTGGGCTTCAACGAGAATATGGATGATGCCATATCACATGCCTCACAGTCACAAGATGAGGCTTTGATTGAGTGATGGCCTGCTCTTCCTATCTCCACCGAGCGATAATGCCATTTATTTGGAGGTCGTCGGGCGGGGAACAAGAAAGGCGCGTGTATGGCCTCGGACACCTAGGAGCCGAGTTTATCGCTTCATCATCATCGGCACGCTGCTCCTTCCCTACGCCCGATATCGTCCCTCAGAGCGGTTACCACCAAATGAGGACACCATCACGCAATCGAGCGGAACTTCGGGGAGAAGAAGCGAGAGAGAGCAGCAGATGGCGAACCAGTTGCATGTTGACTCAAGCACACCGCGATGCGAGCGAGCATCGGCAGGCTAGACAACTGCCGGTGGTTTTGGAAGCGAGATGAGGATCCAGACTCTGGTTGTTGGGGTGATGCTCAGACGGTTTGTGCCACTGCTACCGCTCCCTCGAGTTCGCGCGCATGCCGTCTTTGCTACTCCGGAGGGATGATCGACTAGCAAGCGTCGGTGAGTACGGACGGAGGATGATTGGATTCCTCCATCTCCCCCTCATCCTGACTGATTTTTTTTCCATATTTTTGACTTAAACGATTATTGTACGACACTTTGGATTATTATATATATATATATATATATATATATATATATATATTAATTATTTATTATGATTGTATATTTAATTATTAATTTGGTGTGTTTTATTATTAATTTTGCTAACGTTTAAGAAAAAGCAGAAAAAAATTTATTTTAAAAATTATTTTTAAAAAAATTAAAAATAACTAGTTTAGCAATGAATTAGAAACCAATAATTGGTCGCTAAACTTTATTTAACATTCTGAATGTGGTATAGCGTCTCGAAAATCTGTCGCTAATATAGGTTAACAATAACCAAAATTAGCGATCGAGACTAGCAACCGATTATCGATGGCTAGAAATGATTACCTAAAAAATCGACCAACCTAATAGCGGCCGTTTATTATTATTTAGCGATAGTATTTTGGTCCCCATTTAGCGGCAGAATTAATATTTGATCGCTAAAATATAGCGACCAGGTATTCATACCACCATTAATCGGTGCTAATTCGGTTGCTAAATTAAATAGCGACCGATTTCCAATGTTTAGCGACCGAATATTACGGTCGCTAAACAGTTGTTTTTGTAATGCAATAGGAATTAGAACTTCTAATTCTGCAACCTAGCAGGGATAAATCATGAAATTGAAATGGTCTGCAATTCTTAGAAGTGAATGAAAGGATAAAAGGGCGGAAAATGACATTGATAAACTCAAAGATAACCCCAGGAGTGGACTTTCATTTCCACACCTATCCACTATCATGAACAATTTTATATGCTATGTTTGAATGTTTAAATGATTGCCTTCTCTATTTCTTTGAATGTTTCTTTTCTTTACATTTTTATAATGCCAAAGGGGAGGAAAAAGTATGATATAGAAAAGGGATAATAACAAATTATACATGCATATGTTGAGGGGAGCTTATAAGCTTGCATGATTAATGGGGTGTAAATCAAATTCTGCTCTGATAATATATTTTTACTTGATATATATGTACGCTTTCTTGCTCACGATACCATGATATAAATCTATCAAAACACTTAGCTTCTTCTACATATACTCTCGATCTTATATTTCGTTAGAAGATTTGTCATAATCAAAAAGGGAGATTGTAAGACTCAATGACTTAGAGATTTTGATATATGACAAATACAATTTAATGTGTATGCAAGTGTTTTAGTGTCAAATTGCAAAAGGCAGTATCAGCGATGATCAACAAGTTCATTAAGCAAAGACAAGGAAAATATTCAAGGAAGAACTTGAAAGAAATCAAAAGAGCTACATGGAGGAATCAAAGAGCAAAGACAAAGATCAAAGGATCATCAAGACCAAACTAAGGAGAATTTTAGATTTAAGTCTTGGATGATTTGTAAGGGAAAGAATTCTCTTAGTCACAAAACAGCTCAACTAAAAAGATGCATGAAGAAAATCAATTTTCATAACATGCATTAAAAGGAATAAGTTTTCGTTAATGAAAATAATTTTTGGAAATAAGAAGCGCTCGTCCCCTACGGTGATAGAAGCGCTTGTCCACTAAAGTGATAAAGTGCTCGTCCACTAAAGTGACGAGGCTATTCCCCAAAAAGTGACACAAGCGCTTGTCTTCTAAAGTCATACAAGCGCTCGTCCACTAAAGTGACAAAGTGCTCGTCCACTAAAGTGATGAGCGCTCGTCTACTAAAGTGATACAAGCTCGTCCACGAAAGTGACAAAAAGCGCTCGTCCACTAAAGTAACACAAGCACTCATCCACTAAAGTGATAGAAGTGCTCATCCACTCTGATGAGAAGCGCTCAGTCCACACTAGTCTTTGGACTTGATAAATGAGAAGCTCAGGTCAATAATGTGGCATATGGAGCTCGTCTACTAGCTCGTCCGATGTAAAAACTTAATTCAAAATGGCTAGATGAACGCCCTTATTTCTAAGATGGACACGAATTCTATAAGCACCGATGGAGAATCTTATTTCAAGAACCAGAATCAAGAAAACAGTTACGTTATCGAGATCGAAATCTGTTTTGATTGATCCCAACGACTATAACTTGTTTTCTATATATAGAGGGATCAAAGGAACACTTTTTACGATAACAACATATTGAACACAATCAGAAAGTTTACGAAATCAATTTGAGAAATCAATTGTGAAAATCATTCAACATCTTTCTTGAGCTTATTGTGAAAAAGAGTGTTTCATTCTCATTAGTGCTTCAATTTGTTTATCTGACTATTGAGAGTTAGGAACCAATTTTCCGTTTTATTTAATTGTAAAGAGAGAGGGAATCTCTCTGAGTGATTAGGGTGAGGTATCCCTAAGGAATAACATCGAGGCTCTTCACAAGAGTCTGGTATCTCGAGGTGAAGAGAATGCTCTGTGTTGTAAAGGTTTTTCAAGCTACATGGCTAAAGCTTGTTGTGTTAGTATGTGAAAACCCACGGGTGGAGTGGGGCTGGATGCCGGAGTCACAGTGGTGGTGGTTTGAACCGGGATAAATCTAGTTGTGTGGTATCTCTAAACTCAAACTCTTTTACCTTTTGTTTATGTTCAAGGACCTGTGATTTTGATGTTTAAAGTTCAATATAATTTATGTTCTTGATCAGTATAAACTGTATTGAAAACACAGGTTCGATTGTAATCAAGTCTATGTTATCCTTGTTCAAAACTGGTTGATCAAAACCATTCTTGATTGCTGAAACTAAACTAAAACTGAAACTGAAACTTGCAAGTTTGTTCTTGATTGTTAATGCTTGTATCTGAAACTTGTATAACTTGTTCTTAATCTTTAAAGGTTTAATCAGTTTCTGTATTTTGTTATTACTGATTTTTGAACCTGAATCTATTGTGATTAATCTTTTCGAATTAATCTTTCTTATCCTCATCACCTTTATTCAAGATTTTATATAAAACCTTCATTGTTTTTGTAAAAGATCCTGGATTCCAATGAGTGGTTGAATGAAGGGGCTGCCCTTGCACGCCCTCCAGCCTTCAATGGATCTGAGTATATCTATTGGAAGGAAAGACTGGTAATCATTCTTGAGGCACCCGGTGTAGACATTTGGGATGCAGTAGAAAATGGACCATTTGTCCCCTCCATTGTAGATGCTAATGGTGCTCCAAGAAATAAGCCTAAAACCGAATGGAATGAGAATGATAAGAAAAGAGTTCAATATAATGCACATGCTAAGAATATTATAACATATGCTTTAAGCCGTGATGAGTTTTTCAAGGTTTCAAATTTCAAATCAGCAAAGGAGATGTGGGATACATTGTAAGTAACTCATGAAGGAACCACATTTGTCAAAATAGCGAGAATGAACACCCTCACACATGAGTACAGTGCTTCAAGATGAATCAAGGAAAACCTATTCTTGAAATGCAAAAGAGATTCACTCACATTGTCAATCAACTTGCTGGTCTTGGAAAAACTATATCAAATGAGGATCAAATTAACAAAGTTATGAGATGCCTAAGTAGAGAATGGCAACCTAAAGTCTCTGCAATCTTAGAATCCAGAGATCTCTCATTAATGACCATTGCCACACTTGTTTGGAAAACTACAAGAACATGAATTGGAGTTGAGCAGGACTAAATGAGATTGATGAAGCTGATAAAAAAAAGTAGGGATTGGCTCTAAAATCACAAGTCGAGAAGTAGAAGACAATGATGATGATATCTGAGAACAAGATCTTTGAATCGAAGAAGAAATGGGAATGCTAGTTAGAAAATTCAAGAACTTCCTAAAGAAGAAAGGCAAATTCAAAAGAAAGCCATCCACTTTTCCAAAAGAAATTTCAGCAAAGGTGACAACTCTTCCAAAAACATCACATGCTATGAATGTGGAAATATTGGCCACATGAAGCTAGGCTGTCCAAAACTGCATAAGAAGGATAAAACAGAAA
>JAUPTC010001989.1:0-17880 GCA_030762895.1 Sophora flavescens | reverse complement strand
AAAATATGGTTGGTTTGGATAACCTAGATTAAACCAAAGGCCTGGGGAGCCTACCACTTGTCTCCACATCTTGTTCCACCACCCTATTCGCTTCCAAGTTGCTGTCGGGGGAACTGATGGCGCGGTTCATTATTGGCCTAAGTTCCCCATTTCACTGGAGCATATGCCCCCACGGGGCCCTTCGCTGAGAAAATTTCACTCGGTCGGGCGCCCTAAATTTTGACCCTTATTCACAACTGCTGCGTCCCTGATCCGGACTTTGATTTACACCGTGGTGGCTCCTTTCACCGTATTGGTAACCCCCTGTTGTGGTTGTACCACTAGCTGGTCATTTTGGGTAAGATGAACACCGCTAATAGCCAACCTCTCAAGGTTGGTTTAATAAAGTAAGTTGTCGCTACCAACACAACATATACTTCATTCGTATTCTCGCACCACATTGGCGCCCATAACCCTACCTATTGTTGTGTGAATGTTAACTAGTTCATGATTGCTCATTTTTCTAGACACAAAGTACGTAATGAATTTTGAGTGAGGACACTATTTTAAAACCCCAAGGATCGGCTAATTGTCTATCCCCCCTAGTGTAGATGGTTGGTGTGCTCGTGAACCGGTAAGAGTTTGATTGTGCAACCTCGCAAAAGTAGTACTAGGGTGCCATTGTGCATCCTGCTGGGTATCTTGGATCATTGGCTCGTCAGAGGGGGGGTTAATGCACTCCCTGCCAGCCTTCCCCATTGTTGTATGGAACGTAGTGGTCTACGATCTCCTAAACCACCGTTTTATAAACGCTGACATTGTCAACTCGTACATCTCCGTAGTAACAAAGAATGCTTCTTTGAGGGGAAAGTGGTACGCCTGCAATCGATCGTGGTTCACAGATTATTAGTGTTACTCATTGTACTTCGTTTTGAGATGGATCAACCACCGTAACAATCTTGTCGGTGTGTGAGATTTATAGTGATGCCTCGAAGAGACCAACCTGCTATGAGGGTCTCCAGCCACTAATTAATTTTTAAAAATTACTTGCTTTGTGATCAATTTAGAAATTATTCGTGTGTGGAATGTGATGCATTGAGATGAGTTATCCCTTGTTATATGCTTGAGTTGATAAATTATTATTGTTATTAAATGTATTTTTTATATTTTTTGGAAAAATTAGCGAATACTATGGACAGCTTTTTTTCTGGTTAATGTGCGGATGAGAACAATACTATTTTCAATCATTTTATATTGTATTTTCGTTCACCTGTGATTTTATATCCATTATAAGTGTTGTTTTGAGTTCGAGGACATCGGGCCGTCGAGGAACTGTAGATCAAGAGTTACCTTTTTATTAGCTGTGCTAGAATTGTAGAATGTCTTAAGGCCAACGTGCACATCATTTATTAATTTCATTTTACTTTCGATTGTAGTTGATGCTCGTGTTTTGGAGGATTTATTTGTATTTAGAAAGTATGGATTTATTAATATTTTTCTCATTACTTTAAAATATTATTATTTTATTTAATATGAGGCATTTTTCACTTCGTTATTTGAGAAAATATTTATGACTCGTATATTTTAATTACATATTTTAAAGGCTTTTATTTGAATTTATTTTGGGTTACTAATTACCGGCGCTATAAACTTCCGTAGAGGCAATAATTTAGATCTTGATAAAAAATACGGCAGAGCCGCATTCATCGCTGACTTCAAAAGGAGTTGACTGAGGAAGATGATATCAAGGTATGGTGATTTTAAGGGAGTTGTGTCTCTGTGTTAAAGAAGAGATCACTAAAGATCTTTCTGGAGGGATTTGACACCCATTTTTGGGACATAATCCGTGGGGATCTATGGTGGTGAGGTGGGTGAGTCAAAGATGTCAAAGTTATTTGATGATCATCTTGGTGTGATTCAGAAGATTTCGATGAGTATGGTGTTGATGGTTCTGATATGTGAGTGTCGTGTCTGATGTGATTTTCTGGTTCAAAAAAGGGGTGTTGGTGGTGTGGGAGCTTTGTAGTGAGGGAGATGAAGCTTCGTGTGGTGGTGAAGGTGTTTTGTTTTTTGGAGAACATGTTTTGTTCTTAGTGGTGGTGATGGTGTCCGATTTTGTAGGTGGAGGTGTGCTAGCTTGGTTTGAGAGGGTGTTGGGGGTGGTGTTTCCAATACCCACTTCCTCTCGATCCAAGATGAATGACTGCCTGTAAGAGGCTCTAATGTACCTTCCTCTTAGTCGTTGTTGTTCTCTCTTCTTCTGGGGATCACAATCTCATTAACTTGAGACTCCCCCACGTCCAACATTCTCGCATACTCTTTTTTCTTTTGGTAGTAGCTTTACTTTTAAATGAGTGGCAGGGCAGAGTGTTGTGCATAAGTGTAGTACCACTACGCTTGTTGAGTTCTTCCACAACAGTTCTCAAAATGCCAACTAAACTTCATTAGTGACGTAGTCTTGGCTGTGATCTCAGTGGCAGAGTTCAAGCATCAGCTTTTACAAAATCCATTAGAGTATTTGCTCTAAAACCTCTTAGTCACACATGCCATAGTGGGATAGCCCTTTTGCTTTTCCTTTTAGCAAGCCTTTCTTCCATTGGCGTAAAAATGAGATCATGATATTCATCATATAATCTTTTTACAGTTATTATAGAAAATTTCAATTTTACCAGATGATCTCTAACTACCCAGTACAGCTTACACAGATAGTATGCGGCTGAAGCAAACCTTGCTTAGCACCTGAACTTGGAGTCTCGGTCTTCTCGGTTGAGGGACTTCAAATGAAATGTTGACCATTTTCTTCACCTATGGAGTTCATTCCACCAAAGCAGTGCTGAAGACCTTCTCTTTCGCATTTGGTCATCACTGGTGATTCGTGGTAATGATGTCATGGTCATCCCTCAATATCCCTAGATATCATCGAGCTAGGTTGTCCTTGGCAATCTTGGCACTTCTCCGTAAAGCCCCAACTAAAGAAGGATAAATAACTTTCTCTCAGCTTTTGAAGAACATGGTGTCCATCCACCGCCTTCAATCTCAAAGCAGACATCCATTCCTTTGATTTTGAGTTTCTCGTTCTAACTCTTCCTCGGTGAACCTTCTTAATTTCAGTTGTAAATATGTGTGTTTTGTGCAGCAATGATCCGAGAAAACTCTTTGGGTGCCATTGTTCTGTAAAAGAGGAAACTTTAGGGTTTGAAAAGAGAGATTTGAGGTTGAAGACAAGGGGTTTTCAGAGAGAGAATGCAAAACTTCCATAAGCTAGCGAATCTCTTTTCAAAATGTTTTCGAGTAATTTTTAAGAGAAGAAAAGGAAATAATGAGTGCTTTTAATAGTGGGAACAAGGAGAGAGGTTGAAGCCTAAAGGGTAATAAATTTGAAATGACAGTTAGAAGACAGTAATATTTTAAGAAAAATGGAGGAACTTTGCAATGTACACCGCATCTCGGCTTAGGGTTGGCACTTTGAGAGTGCTTTTAGCCATCACTTACGTTTGGCTAAAGTAGATGAGCTGAGTTACAAAATTTAGACATGTAAATTTTGCATGCATAAGCATACAATTATTTACACACGTTATACATGTTAAGATTCCTTCTAATAAAAACAAATCTATCTTCACTTAAAGGTTTAGTAAAGATGTCACCCCACTCCATTTCAAGTTGACAAACTTAATTTCAAAACTCCTTTGAACATAATCTCTTAATAAAATGATGTTTTACCTCTATATTTTTCTCTTAGAATGCTGAATGGGATTTTTAGACATGTTAATAGCACTGCATTATCACACCCAATGTGGGTGTTATGTTCAAACATGGAATAATCCTCAGTTGATATTTTACCTGGGGTAACACTTGGGGAACAAATAACTTGTTGCGTATATATATTCAGATTCGAGCTGGGAGAGAGCAATGGTGCTTTGCCTTTGCTCGACAGAGATCATATTTGCACCAATGAAGTGACATCCTCCACTAGTACTTTTTCCCCACAATTCTATCTCCAAAGCAACCAGATCACAAACCAGCCAACTTAAAATCTTCTGGATTTCTTATACAATGTATCAAGGTTAGTGGTTCAATAAGGTATCTAAAACTCTTTAATAGCCTTATAATGAGAGTCTTGTGATCTGATTGAAATTTAGCACATACACTACAAAAATAACATAATAGCTACAATTTAGCGTCATTACGAGCCTGCACTATTTTTGCGATCTAGCATCCGCTAATTGACTAAACCATAACTAGATTTTAAATATTTGTTTCTCAAGTTTTTGATAATTTTACGGGGCCAAGCAGCCGCTAACTGTCTATGTTAATACTACTCGCTTAGCATCAACAAAGCCGATGCTATGTTTAACAATCTTACCAATACACTCAAAGACACCTCACCGTCGCATACACTCACGCGGCACTTAGGTCTTTTTCCCATTTTCACTCATGCTTTGACATCCCTTTCCCTCTTCCCCTCTTATTTTTCCCACTTTTCTTCTCATGTTTGACTCACTTCTAATCTCCCAGTTGACGATCATCATCTCACTGAGGAAATTAACGACGAGAGTACCAACGATGGCGATGTCTCCTTTCTCCGAATGGTAAGTGCTTCTCCCTTTCTCCCTTCCTTATTTCTGCTTTTTGGTTCCTCATTCGGGATTTACTGGTTCGGGGGATCGCTGGAGTTATTGTGGGGATTTTCCTGGCAATTATTTAACGTGATAGTGTGACACCTCTTCCCGCACGTAATTATAAAGCGATAACATATAAGGAAATAATTTAATTTTTTCAAAATAAGATAAGCACATGCATTTATTAGAAATGAAAACTAATGGGTAAAGAATAATGGGTAAAGAAACCACATTGGAACAAGGTATCAACACGGAAAATAAAACATAGCAAAGGTTTTTAAAAAGAAAGACATAACATAAGCATAACAAAAGATATAAACGAAACTCAACCTCGATGTCATATTAAAGAGCCGGTATAACCAATTCGATAAACAACTCTGATAACCAAACCGAAACTAAACATAACTAAACCACGAGTAATGGGCCTCATAGTCACTCCTCAGCAAGATGCTCATTGTCCTCTCGCATGACCAAAAAGATACATGCAAAGCAAACAACAAAAAAACAGGGAGTAAGAACCATAAATATAAACATAACAAAGAATGGGATAGTTAGCAAGATGAACATACAACAAAACAACATCATACACTTCATATCAACAATAATAAGTATCCACATATCACATTCATCAATCATATAATGCAATGCAACTCACTACTCTGAATGCATGTGGATCCATCTGCACCAAGCGCACTTACTTGAGAGTTACATTTGCACATTGGCCAATAAGCACCAACATCGGGGCAGTTCACCTTATCATGGGTGAACCCTTGGAAAACCGACGCACCATACTTCTAGGATGCGCCACCACGGGGCACACACCACCTAACTCTCGATGAATCATCACAGACATACCATATCACCTTACCCCTGGATGTACTTCCCCTAATAACTTCATGCATGATGCATGCACACAAACAACCAACCATTTATCCACCACCTCCATCAACACCATTTATTATGGCTTAACCTCTTTGGCCAACAAGCACCAAAGATAACATCATCTTTAATCTTTTAACTTTAAACTTTAAACAACACTGGCAAAAAGTACTAGAGCTCAACACCTTGACCTCAACACCTTGACCATTAAGCATTAAGGCCCCCTTGGCCACTCCTGCTACCAAGGTGCATTATCATCTTTAAGTTATCTGTCTTGTCTTCACCTTGTTTGGTGTCTTCTTTTTTATTATTATGACAACTGGGGTGAACCACCCCTTTCCAAACATGCTTCGTCAAGACAACCATGCTTCCCAAAGACGGGCGTGTCGATCGGTAAGTCAAGCACGATCGTGCTCAATGGAGCGTGGGCGTGATTATTTCTGGGCGAAGGGTTGAAAACCCTTTCTAAGTTTCCCTCGGGCATTCAAGGATCAAACCTATTTGTTTAAGCTATACCATCAATCATCGGCTTTAACATCTTTACTTGTTTTCCATGTATTTCATTACTAACGCCCCTAAAACACACACTAATCAATCCTAGGGTCTTTAACTAAACCCTATGAACATGACCTTGCCTCTCATACTACATTTTTGTCTTATGAACAACTGGGACAACATTCCTTAAATCTCATTTATCATTGTTAACACATTTTAACGTCTTAAAATCATTAACAAGACCTATTAATTAATTAGATACTTATTATCATCATTGTTGGCATTAACATCATCAACAATCAACACTCTTTAAGAGCACAACATCATCATCATTATCATGGCAGCATTCTCATCAAAACAACATCATCATCATAGCATTCATCATCATGAACATTCACTCATGGCATTCATCAAACATATCAACATCACCATCATAGTAACAAGTCTAAACACGCCAAACATAAACACTTAAACGTACAAATATCAAATAGGCAAATATAAACATGTTATCATGCAAACAGTCATATAGGCATTTAATCAAACACTGGGTCATGGGTTAACCTTCATCTTATGTTACCCCATAGCCTACATGTTCATACTAGCCCTTCTCCCCATACCGTATGAAGATTCCCAAACAACATCGTCGGCAAAAACAAGACACGCTCCCTCAAGCTGCTTGATATGTTTCCCAAGCCTTGGCCAAAAACAAGAAGAGAATAACCAATTAGTCCCTAGATCTAATAATGGAAAAGAGACTAAGAGAGAGGGAAGGCAATGCTACCTTAAATGATACTAGCACGCGTAACATCTCTCCCAAAAAGACTCACAAACTCTAAGAACTTCAAGGGGTTCAAGGGAAGTGAGAGAGGAAGAGGTTTCGCCACACTAGGACTGCCCAATGTGCAAAACTAGGGTTTACACTAGTAAACCCTCGCACACTCGCTTTCCTCTATTTATAAACTCCGACTCGAGCACTGGCCATGCTCCCCCTAAGAACGGTTGTGCATAAGTAACAGCGTCCAACGAGACGCATTTTCCCTTAAGCGCGGTCGTGCTTCCTATTGAGACACGGCCGAGCCAGGCTCAAGCAACCACAAGACACGTGCCTCAAGCACGGGCGTGCGATACATGAGCACGGCCGTGCTCATGCATGTAAAGGGATTTCTCACTTGAAAAGTCCCACTAGCCCTTGGCAACACTCCTAAGGCCATACTTAACTTCTAAAGCACACACGTAAGCACTAAAAGGTTTAACACGAAAACGGGGTGTTACAGATAGAATATTTGCAATTCATTTCTACCAACATTCATTTCTCAAAGAATTTGGATATATAGAGAGGGGAAGCTCTGGTTTTTTTGTTTTGGTACACTATATTTTAGGTTAATTCGCCTTTAATAATTGATCACCATTAGACAATTGACTATAACTTTGTTTTTGTTAGTTTCATCGCTTCAAGTTTGTTTCAATTTCTTCAGTCCTATTTGAAGAGATTATGTGACAAAAAGGCTATGGTGTTCTTAATAGTTTACATGTGTTTCATATTTGCACACTAGGTGGTTGATAAAAACCGTAATAACATTTTACCTTACATTACTAGCCTCTTCCCACAATAATTAGGAATTGATGTTAAACTTTGAGAATTAGTAATATGATATGCATTGAGATAATGAAGTCATTTACCTCAAGGTTTTGGCAGTTCAAGTCCAAATGAAGTTGAAGCTAAAAATAATGGAGGAAATGACAATGAATACGTATAGTTATTCGACTAAGATGGGTGATACTTAGAAGATATTTATATTCTTATTTCAAGCTTTATTAATTCTTAAACTGGTTGAATATTATTTAACTGGGTAGTTTTCTTATTCTTTTGAATGGTTCTAACTTAAATTATTGTTCTTTTGGTTTCAGGGTGCTTGGACCAAAGAGTCAACCGGTGATATACACTTCTTTACTAGCACTTCTTTTTTTTTTTTTTTTTTTGTTGAAAACGTTTTTAAGATTAAAATCTCTTTTATTGACCTTTAATGATTGCTCATCGTATTGATCTTTTCTATTTCTTGTTGCATTACATAGATTGGAAGTAGGTTGAGTTAGAGTCTGAACTATGCGCCAAAGATATTAAATTTGGGGTGGAGGCTCGGTCCTCCGATGTTGAAAGTTAGCAATGTCATTAATTTGCTTCATTTTTCATATACTTTTAGAATATTGATATTGGCCACTATTCCATATGAGTTGCATTAATTACAATATCCGAGCTGAATTTGAGAATAGTGGTTGATGAGTTGTATATAGTTAGTTATGATGTTTAACAATCTTAAAGCTTCAATATTGAACTTTCGATTCTCGGGAACACGCAGCTTATGGTAGAGAAATCCTGGTCTTTCCGAAGTTGAGCCAGGCACTAGAACCTCAAGTCACGGGTTTCCGGGTCACACACTAAGATTTTCAAAAATGTGGTGTTGCAAGATGATTTCATTATGATCAAGAGTTGAAGAAATGTTTGTGAATTGCCTATTGTTTTGTACCTTAGCTATGGGGTTATACTATTTATTAGACTTAAGATAACCTTAGTTATTAGGTTCAAATAATGTACTTTTTATCTTCTCATGATAGCATTTTTGAAGTTAATTAACACTTGATTTTGTGGTGTCTCGAATATTTTCTCGCTATGCATGCTTAATTTGCATTATGTGATTGATTTTTATTTTTACGTGTTCTATTTCATGCTAATGTTGGTTTTTTGAAGTAGTCATTACTCAAAGATTTAATGCGATTAGAGCAAAACAAAGAAAAGATATTTTTTTAAAAGAAAAAAAGTAGTTAGCGAGGCCGACCGGGACGCTAACTCTAGTGTAGGCTGACCGACGCTAGATAGCATGGGCTTTGGCCAACGCTAACTTTGCGTCGGCCATTTTACAACTGGTGTTAGCTTCCATGTAGCGTCGGCCAAGCTGACGCTAAGCTAGCGTTGGCCCCATTAAAGCCGACGCTAAACTTTACGTCTAGCGTGTTAGCGTCGACCACGATGCCGACTCATGGTCGAATCTAAAAGGGCTATTCGCGTCGGCTTTTGCCTTTTAGGGTGGGCTTTTGGCCGACGCAAAAGGCTGAATTTCTTGTAGTGATAGACAAACACTGAATTGGATGTCACGTCTACTAGCAGTTTGATATAGTAAGGATCCAATCATACCTCGGTAGACAGTTTAATCTACCTTTTTACCTTCGTCATCCTTGTTTAGAACAATTGATGGATGCATAGGAGTACTCATAGGCTTTGAATTTTCCATCTTATATTTCTTTAAAAGTTCTTTGGTGTATTTTTGTTGATGGATGTAGATTCTATCACTCGTCTGTTTTATTTGCAGACAAATAAAGAACTTCAATTTTCCCATAATGCTCATCTCAAACTCATTATGCATCAAAAGTGTAGTGTCTACTTTTCCTCTAATGAAATTGTTTTCCATTAGAAAAGTGCTTAACCTATCATACCAAGCTCTAGGAGCTTGTTTAAGTCCATATAAAGCTTTCTTAAGCTTATAGACATGGTGAGGGTTTTCTGAAACCTCAAACCCAGGAGGTTGCTTAACATAAACTTCCTCTATTATCCTATTTAGAAATGTACTTTTAACATCCCTTTGATAAAGAGTTATATCATGTTGTGCAGCATAAGACATGAGCATTCCAATGGGTTCTAATCTAGCTACAGGTGCAAAGATTTCAGTGAAATCAATACCTTCCTGTTGATTATATCCTTGAGCAACTAGTCTTGCTTTATTCTTTACCACTTTCCCATCTTCATCCAGCTTGTTTCTAAATACCCATCTGGTTCCAATAATGGGTTTTTCCTTGGGTTTAGAAACTAATGTCCACACATCATTCTCTTGAACTGATTTAGTTCCTCTTGCATAGCTAGAATCCAGCTTTCATCTTTTAGAGCTTCTTCAATTCGTTTGGGCTCGATATTCGTAATGAAGGCCATGTTATTGTTTTCTTTGAAAGCAGATCAGGTTCTAACACCTTGAGATGGACTACCAATGATAAGATTCTCTGAATAATAGGCCTTGAATTTCAAATCTCTTTTCTCACTCTGTTCTTCAGATGTTTGAGTACTGTCCGATTTTCCTGGAATTTCGGATATGTCTACTTTTGACTTGTCTCGATGAATTTTCTTCGAAGGATTTAGATCAATACCGTAATGTCATCCTCTAGATATAATAGTTCTTTATCAGTCCTTAAACCATCATTAAATTTCACACGTATTGATTCTTACTACTACGATGTTCTAGAATTAAAAATTCTAATAGCTTTAGACATTTCAGAATATCCAATGAATATGCCCTTATCTACTTTAGAACCAAATTTTCCCAAATGATCCTTTGTATTCAGAATATAACATTCACATCCAAATGCATGAAAATATGATATGTTGGGTTTTCTACCTTTCCACAATTCATAAGGAGTCTTATTTAGGATAGGTCTAATCAGTATTCTGTTTTGCACAAAACAAGCAGTGTTAATGGCTTCCGCCTAAGTACTTAGGGAGATTGTTTTCATTGAGCATTGTTCTACCCGTCTCTCGAAGAGATCAAGTCTTTCTCTCTACCACTCCATTCTAATGGGGAGATCTAGGTGCAGAGAAATTGTGAGAAATACCATTTTCCTCGCATAACAGCTTGAATTGCTCATTTTCAAATTCACCCCATGGTCACTTCTAATAGCAAAAATACAGAAACCTTGCTCATTCTGTACTCTCTTATTGAATATTGCAAAAACCTTATAGGACTCATCCTTATGGGTTAAGAATAGTACCCATGTTAATCTAGAATAGTCATCAACTATGACAAAGCCATATTTCTTTCCACCTAGGCTAGCTACACTGACTGGTCCAAAAAGATTCATATGTAACAGTTGTAAAGGTCCAAAAAGATTCCTTTTTAGATTTGAAACTTGATTATACTTGTTTACCTCTCTGACATGCATCACACAAAATATCTTTCTTAAAAGAAATATCATGAAATCTCATCACAAGGTTTTACTTATTCAATTTAGAAAATTGTTTCACACTGTGACATGTCCTAGTTTCTTATGCCACAACCAATTTTCATCCTCATTAGAATAAAACATGTTACATGTTGATCTCGGAGTTCGAGACATGTCAATCTTATACAGATTGTGGTGCATTTTGGCAGAAAAGAAGGTCTTTCCATTTTGTCATTGACTATGCATGCATCCTTAGAAAAGGATACCGAGAATGTGGTATCACATAATTGATCGACTAAGTAGATTATATTTTAGTCCTTTAACTATTAAAACTTCACAGATGATAGGTAAGGGAGGTTTACCACCAATTTTACCTACACCAACAACCTTTCCTTTCTGGTTGCCACCAAAGGTTACATGTGCACCTTTAATGGAGGTCTGGACATTAAGGATCCTTCTCCTGCATGATTTTTACTTGAGCTGGCTTCTCCTGCCATTTCCAAGATCTTTTCCTCTACACTATTAAGTGCTCAACCCAGAGGCTGAACTCTGATACCAACTAAAATAACCAAAGTTAACACAAGAAGGGGATTGAATTGTGTTTACCAAATTTTTGGAAAACTTTGAAAATATTTTCGTAGGCAAGGGAATTAAAGAGATTTGATCCACAAACTTAACTCCCCAAGTTAAAAGCTATAACAAATAAACTCTTAAATAAATTAAAGAGATTAGGGAAGAGGAATATCACTCAAGAGATTTATACTGGTTCACCCCAAAAATAATAGGGCTACGTCCAGTTTTTGGCAGCACCAAGTTTCTTCACTATAACTGATCGGGACATAAGACATGTATTCTTTTTCGAACCTAGCCTCTCCAGTGCTCATAATCAAACCAGTATTCTGTTCTCACCTCGCCTCTCCAGGCTCAACAACAAAGGGTTAAAAAGGTTTTGAGTATTTAATACAACCTTGCAAGTCTTTCTGGTAACACTCGGGGAGTGAAGTTAATGTAAGAATGAAAGATTGCAAATTAATATCAAATGATTGAAGAGCTACTCAATGAAGGAATGAAGAAAAAAAATGTGCAGAGTAAATGCTTCTTGAATATGCGCAGAGTCTCTCATCTTCATCTTCATGGTTTTCACTATTTAAAGGCTTCAACCAATTCTATCCGTTGACACAAACTTCCGTAAAGTGAGTTCCTTTAATCTTAAATTTCCGGGACGTCATTAATGCCAACGAATCGTTCTGAGTAGGCATTAAATGTTTAGGGACGTTGAGCTTTGATATATGCGACCAAGAGTACACTTTGTTCTGAGCAGTTGTTGTTTCAGAGTTGCAGCTGTAGAGCTTTTGTACTTGCAGCAGAGGACTTTCCCATTTCTGTGCAACACTCAATTCACCTTTTGGAAAGTATTTTTCTTTGTACTTGAAATAGCTAAAAGCTACTGACTTGGTGCAGAGGTTGCGTGCTTATTCCTTAAAAACTTGAAAGAACGATTTCTTTATTCTTTGAGCTTGATGCTTTTGTCCAGAGGTCTTCGAGATCCTTAAGGAAGACATATTTTTCAAATAAGGTTGACTTGGACTTTCTTCTGACAATTAGATGGGTGCAGTAGAGTCCAAAAACAGACGGGTGCATTTTTCCAAAATTAGATGGGTGAGCAAGTCTTTTTCATACGAGTGATCTATTGAAGGTTCTTCACAACTTGTTTTTTGCCACGTCATCTTCTTGAGTTGAACTTTGACTAGGAGTTGACTTGGTCTCTGTCTGAGTTGTCTAATTTTCAGACGAGTGGTTTTTCAGACAAGTTAGGAAAATAGTTTCTTAGGAAAACTTTAGAGGAGTCAGATTTAGACGTGTGACCTTAAGTCCATTTTTCTGCACACTTAAATAGACTTTTTAGTAATATCACATTGTTCAATATAGCCATAGTTAATATATTTTGAATCATCAAAACTTAGAGAATTTACACATCGAATGTGTTTCAAACTTATGAGGTCTCAACATAAAGGTTTAGTTGTTTATCAATCTTCAAATAATATTGTACTGGGTCGAGAATTGTAAGTCCAACACCGAGTATAATTGGTGTCAATTTAGTACTATTACCGAGGATGTCAACAAAAGGGCTAGGAAGCCTTGAGTACATATAACTGAAGTAAAGACCGCTATAGGTCTTTAAGCCGACTATATCATCGGGTAAGTGAGATCTCGAGCATAATATTGTGGATAGGAGATGTCACCTTGGGACCGAGGTATACATGCACCTCGGTATTTTCCCACGTCCCCATGAATGCAGGATACCACGTACCAAGAATCGCTGCATGAGAGCACGAAGCTCAATGGTGGGAACAACTACACAGTCCAAAGAAGAAGTCCCCCATGACCAGTGTGATGTCATGGCGGGCATTATATATAGAGGAAGTTACCAGAACTACGCGTGCTTTGATTCCCCGGAGGAATACGTAGGAGCATAGTAAATCTGTGAAGACATATTCGATCTTTACCTAGATTGTAACACCCTTCTCAAACGCTATATTGCCTATGACATTGTCGCAAAATCGCTTAATGCGAAAAAATAAATTTTCTTAAGATACGGGTTTATTTTTCGCTATTCTTTTTCCAAATAAGAAATGAGATAATAATTAATACTTATTAACATTTTTCCTAACTACTAACAGACCTAAAACATATACATCCAAAAACTGAGAAAATAAGTAGTAAATAATCATGCATTCTCCATGTCTACATAATACCTTCAGAAATTCTTTTCAAAAGATAAAAGTCATTTAAACACAAACAACTACAAAGGAAATAACAACGCCATTAAAGTAACATGACTAAGAAAAACATAAATAACCTTGGAGACGTAGTTCCATAAAAATAATTCTAAATGTAGGACTCATCATGTCTGGCTCAGACAAAACGATGATGAGGTGTCATCATTGTACAACAATAACAATTGAAAACGATACATCATCACACCGGGTTGAGCTCTCACATCTTCCATATGCTAATCTCCAAGGAGCGTCCCCGAGAACTCGGTCTGTCTCATATCCAAATCTGGTTATGACAAGATTACCGCGTCTTTGTTGCATAACATAAAATAAATAGGAGACTAGAAAACACAAAAATGAGGTGAGATCCCCATTCATCATACACATAAAGCAGGCATGCAATGGTACGACCCACATACATGTTACAACATACATATATCCATATTATCTTCCATTCACATTCCATGGCTCAAAACTCCAAGAATATGTAATACCAAACTAAACGGTAAGCTTATCAAGTATACCGGACACGGTTTGTCCATCGAGGTACGAGAATAGAGAGAAACTAATTGAAATCGCATAGTCACATGCCTACATAGCTTCAAGAATATTTGATCCTAACTCCTGAGCTAATTGACATTTTGGAAAGGAAATTGTCAAGGTATAGCTTTCACATCCGCCCACACTACAGGCACCATGTGTGGCTAGCCGACTAGGCACACAAGGCTTAAATCATAACGTACGTACAATCATAATCACATGTGATCTCAAACTCTCTGTAAAACATCGGGCTCTTTATGAAACCTCTACAACCGGGAAGCTCGGCTTCCTAGGCACAACGGCCTCAATGAACATAGTATCAACTATGTGTTTGGAAAAATTGCCGAATACATCCAATTTGTCTATCCACCGGGATAATCTCTTGATTCCACGTAATCCATTTGATGTCAATCTCAAATGGACGATATCCTCGTGTCCGAATCATTGGCCCTTAACTGAACTATAGTTCTCAAATGGACTTTACATGTTTGTGTAAATATGTTTTAAGGCACTTGCTTACAAGTCCTAACACATTATGAAATTGGATCGATAATTCAATAATTTATTTCTTTACACTTTACTAATGGAGCCTTTTGCTTGGCTTCCAAGAAATCAAATTATTCTGAGTCCATTAAGTCTTATGGATGTATGTATATTGAATTATTCACACTTTATGACAAATGGTCTTGCTTCACCATAAGGCATAAATTATTAAGTTCATATTTTCACTAAATCATCCATGACTTAGGTTTTTTTTTCACTTTACTGTAAATACTAGTCGTGGAAGACTAAAATTCTTGTTGGTTCAAAACCAAAACCTTTAGCTAAAAACAAATCATTTGGAATTAAAATTTAACCAGAAGTACATAAGTACCGATTTTCTCAAAAACTGTTTCTCAAAAATAGCGAATACTTAAAACACAGTTTTGCCGCTTTTTACCGTTTTTCAACTGAAATTTCGTATTTTCGAAAATATGATCATTTTTCTGAAATACTTCACTTTCTTAGATTCAAATACTTATGTTAAAGTATTTAAAATGCTAATTTCGAACTTCACTCCATGGTTTGTACAAAAATCCTAAAACTTGACCGAACGTCGCTAAATTCAAAAATCGCGCAAGTCCTTTTTCAAAGATTTTTAAACCTAATGATCCAAAATTAATTTTGGAGTCTTAGGACACTTAAATAAACTTCAATAACAGATTCAGACTGCCTAAAATAGTTTGGGATGAAATTGGAACCTGGGTCTATTTCGCGTGTCCGATTTCATGACAGATTTCGTTTTAAAGTCTGCTAAAACATAATTTTTGTTCTCTTAAAACCTAGAGTTAGATTAAAATAATTTTGGGTCATTGGAACCACAAAAGTCAGATTTCAAACACAAAACAGTTTTGTAAACTTTCCTTTTCTTCATGGTTTTATTACTTTTTAAACCTTTAAACAAATTTAGAACTTCATAGTTTGTCAAGATCAAGTTGTTCAACACATTTTTCTCATTCTTGGCCGAAACCAAGACATAACCAAGTGAAGATTTTCACTTCACTAATCAACTCACAATCACATATACATATTCATTTATCAATACAATAAATCATGGCATGAAATTTTAGCATATTAATCATGCTTTTCTACCAAAGTTCAAGTAATTCAAATTTTGTATTTCCTTCAAACAAACATACATCATTCAAGCATATAACCCACAAATCACAAGCACATCACATGCACACCACAATAATCACACAAAATCCTCTTAGAGGATTATATGGACTTACACACATAACCCCGAATCTAGGGTTTCAAGACAATACAAAGACAATATAAACCACACACACACTCACAATATGGTAGATGAAGATTATTCTCCCCCATACCTTTGAAGATCACACCAAGCAAGTAAATCTAAGCTAGAACCCACCAAGAACCCTCAGGGGTTTTTGCTCACAAAAACCTAGAAAGGAACATCAACAAAACAAAAGATTACACACATGGACTAAGACACAACCAAGGGAGTAAAACTTGAATCACTTAACTCAAGTCAAATGGTTGATGATCAAATGATTGGTGTTCTTGACCAAGAAATACTCATTTTAGTGATGATGACTGAATTTCATGAAGAATATGGAAGAAAGGATTTTTTTCTCGACAAATATGATAAGTTGGAAATGAAATGAATGAAGATGAGAGGAGGAGAGTGGCTGGTCGAAACTCCGAGGGGCAAGGGGAAGAGAAATTGAACTTTACCACTTAACATGTGCAAGGAAGGATGACTCACCTTATGCATTTATGATTTGTGGTGAATCACCATATTTGCAATTATGGTTCATTTATGACTATGGTGACTCACTAGGGTTGAGTTGTCCATGTGAGGAGAAGGTTCTAGTTCTTCAAGTTAGTGTAATCATAGTTTGGTTGATCATGGCTTTAGGTGTAGTTAAAAAATATATATAAAATACTTAGATATTTTATAAACCACCATAATGAGATGAAAAATAAGTGAAGATGTAGGTTGATCATGGAGTGTCCGAAATTTTTGATTAAGGAAGAAAGATATTTTTGTTTGCAAACCATGGTTGGTTAAGTACAACCAATGGTAGGTTAGAAAATAACATATAATAACTTAGATATTTCCATAAGTTGTCATAATAAGATGAAATACCATGAAAGGATAGATATCTAAGAGTCTTGACTGAATTTATCCATGAGGAAAGGGAGGACAAAATTGTCAAAACACTTACTGGACATGAAAGGAATTACAAAGAAGTACAAGGGTATTTTGGTCATTTTACTTGGAAACTAGACATTTTGATAAGATATTTTCATTTGCCATCATTACTTTGATGAGTAATGGTGGTGACTCACCATGGTGACTCATGTAGGAAGGATGAGGATATTTTCATCTTTTGGTCATTTGATAATTAACAAAAGAACTTAAGGGTAAAATGGTCATTTTGCATGGATATTAAGATATTTTTACAAAAAGTCACGATGACAATGGTGAGTCATCATGGTGACTCACTAGGCGAGTTGTCTAATTTCATTCACCATCCTTATCCTCTGGCCTATCTCTACAGTTCCGAATCCGGCTCCGTTGTTTACCCGATTAAGGTTTTCGATCGTTTTTCGTCAAGATTCGCCTGAATAAAATATAATACTTTATTTTTTAGCGAACATTTTGAAAATAGACTTTATCACTGAAATAATGATAAAATCTAGAATTTCTAAGTTTCGGGTCAAATTAGGGTTTCTACAGGTACAAAATTATACTGTCAGCAAAAACGCAGACCGGTTTCCGTCTTAGTTTTAAACCCAAAATTTAACTGTAACTTCCTTCAATATAGAAGGTCTCGACTATGATTTTGTTTTCCTTAAGAGACGAGAAAACGAATGTTACAGAGATTGTGTGAGTTTATTTGAGAGATTGAGTGTTAGTATTCGGGTGTTCATGTCAGATTCTGTATTACCGGATTTTGGTAAGAACAAATATGATTCCAAGTATAATTATGTGATTTTAGTTTTGAGTTTTCCATTATAGATTGACTGATGATTAGACTAGTTCAATGTACTCACTGAATATAAATTTAAAGATGAGGCTATTTAACTATTTCAATTAT
>JAUPTC010001988.1:0-17881 GCA_030762895.1 Sophora flavescens | reverse complement strand
ATAAACTACGAACGATGCTCATTTATGATGTTAATATTTCTCAATACATCAATCAACCTTACTAAAGACAATCAGCATGACTTAGTTCCACGTCGCATTTCAAATCAATCTTACTCAAGACAAAAGAGAATACCAACACGATTATTATTAATACTCAGGAGGGACTTAACAATATCAAATGTACCAGTATACAGAAAGCAGTTATACTTGGTTCGCTATCACCGATTTTCAACAAAACACCCAAGATAATGAATTAAAATATTGACAACTATTTAATAATATACTTAGCATATAATTATATTATTTATAGTTGGTTCCGTTGAAAGATTAAAGCACACTCATTTAAGGAGGATTTAGGATTGGAAGCATGCTACAAGCCTAAAACACAGTAGTATGATGAAATTCACAGAAAGTAAGGAGGGGGATGTGCCCCTGGTTAGCAATTGGTGGTGGTGGTGGTGATGGCGGCGACAGATGTTGTTTGATGACAAATCGTCTGAAATGAAGAAAAAATGATGATGAAAGGGAAATATAGAACAAATGGAGAAAAAGGAAGTTTGATTGCTTGGTGTTGCGAGGGTGGCGACGCCCAAAGATAGCTGGCAGTAGGAAAAGGTGGTTGTGGGGAGGGGGATATTAGAAAACCCGAGAGAGGAAGTCCTTGAGTTGGGGCTAGTAACGGGGAGGGAAAAGCGATGGGGTTGTAGTGAGTGGTGGTGGTGTTGCGAATGGTGACCGTACTTGAGGAGGAAGGGTGTTAGTAGTAGGAGATATGAATGGTGGTTTTAGGGGGAGAGGGGAGAAATCGTAAGTGAGGAAAGGTGGAGAATTAGGCCGATTTAGGGTTTTATTTTTTAGCGTGATTTGTCGGTTTAGTTGCTAAATGAGTGCGAAACCATCAACTTAAAAAATAAATGGTTGCTAAATCGATGGTGTGCATCACATTTCTAATTTTGAATATGCGCATTTTAGCGACCAGAAATAAAAATCGATTCCAAACCGACTCCAATATTAGTTTCTGATTAAATCGATTACTAATTCGATCATAAAAAAGTAGTAAACAGGATTGACTTTTAAATTCATTAGTATTTTTACGGCAGAAATAACGGCAGAGCATGTGCGACCCACAAGAATTGGTCGCTAAGAAGATTAGTTACATAATATACGAAATGCGGGTTTCGGTTGCTATTAACGATGGAACGTCTCGGAGTCGCAATTTTTCGGTGGCTAAACAATATTTTTTTTGTAATGAGTCATCACCCAGGGAGGCTTGCCTAACCACCATGAGCTCGGCTCGCGAGGAGGTTGGCGTCGCCTTGACTGCCAATTGATGATACCTGGTCAAAGACCAAGAAAAAGTGTGTTGTGTGTGAGAGATCATTTATTTGATTCACATGTATTTACACTAAGCAGGAATGATTTTTGTACAACAAAATGGGGAGCAACATACGGTGTCTATTTTATTTTTTTGAGTGTAACTTTTTCAGAGCGTGCTTTAAAAAGATAAAAATAAATATATCACGGTGTCTATCTGATATTCAAAAATTTGTGACTCAAAATAACATAACTCTTATATTAATATTAAGTGATTAACATAATATAAATATTAAAAAAATTAAAAAATTTAATATAATGAAATGATTAATAGATTAAAAATAAATAATTGAATAATAAAAATTATATAAATATAAAATAATGCATACTTAAATATATGTAAATATTATTATTTTAAAAATATGAAATTAGTTCTCCAACGTATACGATGATGGCTTATCAAACTGGACAAGTTGACTTGTTTTTGTCTGAACAAAGTTGACTTGTTATTATCACAATTAATTGTTTTTATGTCTTATGTAACTCTTTTTCAATTTCGCGTGGCACCCGTGATAGTGTTCAAGATTGACTGTGTCAATTCGGAACAAAAAACTAAATTAGAAGAAAAGACAAAAAGTATGCGGCGTAACTCTACTTTATTTTTTTTAATAACCACCGTAATTAGGTATTTGGGATCCGTTATAAACTAATCTTCGTTGAATATTTAGTTATAATTAAAATTTCTCGCTCCTCTTTAAAAATATGTTATTGGGATTTGAATCGGGTCACTGCCTGAGAGAAGCCTAGATGTAGCAAAACTTACTAGAGAAGTCACCTCCATTGATTAAGTGTAACACAACTTGATATATAATTTGTGTCCAAAAAAAAAAAAAACTTGACAGATAAGAAACACTAATTTGGAGTAAATAATTTGTAATAGGGTTAAAAAATTAGTTTCCACCTCCAGACTTTTGACAAATTGTAGTTAGTTGCTTTTTGGGGTCGTTGATAACAACAGTTTTTTTAATTAATTATATTTAATTATATTTGTTTATTAGATATCATTCAAATTTAGTTTAGACATTACTATATATGATTAGCTCTAAAATCCAAATTCTATGCAGGTTTCCTATCTGCTGCAAGGAAAAAACACTATTTCCAATCGCTGAAGGCTTCTCTTATGGCGTTGATGATTCTGCCGACAAGTGTATGGTCGTCATAAGTAATAAAATAACACGGTAAGAATTTATCAAGTTCAGACTCAGAGTTGAACTACCAATTTTAATCATTTGAAATCAGTGCGTTTAGTAAATCGAGGAAAGTGGTGGAGAGAGAGAAGAGATTAATATGCCAATTCAATTAACAATCAAATAAATTCAAGGTATTGAAATATGAAATTAAAATACCTAGGTCTCAAATCCACCTACACGATCATGCATGATGCCCAAGTGATGATGTATTCCTCCCTAAGTTCAATTACAATGTCAACCGGGACCCCCGATTTCTCCTATCACTTCATGGTGCTCAATAGGGCGTATTCGAAGATTGGATTAATTACTTACTAGGTCTCATAATCCTAATCATCAAATTCTATTAATTCTTGTTCCTATCACGGTTGCACAGATCTCCTACTCACTCTAGGTACAATATTTGATCGATGATCCCAATTCAAGTTCTAAAACGCCCCGAGGCTCGCCTCGGCCTCATTTCGTTTAACTAGTCACGCATGCATATAATCGACTTTGTCCGATCAGAATTGGGGCTGAATTAAGGGGAAAAAACATACATCGCGCGAACACTTTATACTTGCAATGGGTAAACTTATATCGATCCCTAGGCGAGGATTAGTTCCTCATACGCGTGACAATAACAAGCAGACAATGGCAATAATCTCCATAATAAAATAAAATAAAGAAAAAGGGGAGGCATGACTCCAAAAGAAAACAAGGATTCGTAACTAGTGATGTAAGCAAGTGGAAAAACTTTGATCCTCAAATCTGATACGAGCAGCCTATAAATAGGATTCGGTTCTCGTGGCGGACGCTCGTGGGCGAACAATATTCGCGAGGCGAACATTAGTTTAGCGCTTTTTTTTTTTTTCAATTTCAGATTCTTACGAGGCGAGTGTGTTCGCGGGCGAGTCTTCAAACCTTAATCTGTCACGGCCGTGACCTTCATCCAAAGCAACCGTGATAATTCCTAGTCTTCCGAGGTCTTGATCCTTGGCGACGGCTCCCTCCCGCGATAGCGAATTCAGTTTAGCTCCATCACGAGTTTGAATGATCGCGAGGCGAAATGTTATTAGCGAGGCGGGCAAAAAGGATGACTTTACCGCACGATCGAGGCCTCGAGGTTCGCGAGCGTGCGAGTCCTCGCGGCGAGGCGAGAATGTATGACTCTTTGCTTGGTGGTCTTCGAATTCCAAAACGTGAATCCTTTCGCGCAGCGAGTCTCTCAGGAATGGAAATTTCCAACATTTCTTGACTTTCCTTGACTCACGACTTCACTTCTAACCTGAAACAACTAAAAAAAACACAAAAGCGTAATTCCTATTCCAAAATAGACTAAACTACTAAAAAAAATGCCTAGAGCAGTCAATCTCTTAGGAGCAAAACAAGGTTAATTTGGTAGCGAGTTAGAACTCAGATAATTGCACAAAAACCACGGTTCATCTAGTTATAAAACTTAGATAAGCCAAGGCTTATCAAAAAACACCCCAAACTTAAACCTGCTTGTCCACTAATAGCTAAAACTCAAAAAGGACTCAAAGACTTGGCAAGCCTAAAGGAATCAATCGGTTTCGCACAAATTTCATGCAATCAAAAGCAGGTTTTCTCCATTGATCTCCACACTCTACGTCAGCGTAATCGCGTTTCATTTTACTTTAAACAATTGAGAACTTCATCATTCATGCAATCATTAATCTAAGTTGAGGATCGAGAGTCACACACACGAGGAGAGGAAGATCACCAATTTCAAACAGTACCTTCCTCACAAGGGTAGCTGTAAAATTTCACTCATTAAGCTCCAATTTTGGCTAGGCTTTTAAGTTTTCACTCAATTTCACATCATCGAAACCTTTCCATGAATTTTGATTTTCATCTCAAAAAATAGTTCCACGAAAACATGCACATGCAACATCAGGAAGGCCTTTTAAGGTTGTAATGGGACATGGTGAGGGTAGGATATTCAAGGATACAAACTAAGTCCTAGGAACTAAGAGCATGAGCATTTGACACGTATTCAACTCAGAATTCCTTTTCCATTTTCCTTTTTGCCTCGGGTGACTACGACTTTTCCTTGCTAATCTTTTTGTTTTGCCCCCTTTCTTTTGGCAATATATATATTTTTTTTGCCTTGGGTTCAACCTTTATTTTCTTTCTCAGCCCAAAATGACATTACCTTGTAGCCACCCCAGAACTTAGTTTCCCACAACCTTCTTGCTACACTTCCATGCTCTCCTAGTCCTAAGATGGGTTAACATGGTTTTCAGATTTTTGCCTTATAATAGAGGTCATCAGAACAATGTGAGGCTGAGGTCTTGGCCCAGCCAGAGGGGGGGGCTAGCCAGGGTAAATCATTAGGAGGATGGTTTCTCTTTAGGCCAAGTAGTTTTTCAAAGAAAATTGCCTAAATCATTTGATGCAACACATAAACATGCAAACCATAAAGAGATTCAAGCAAATTCGGGAAAGTGCAACCAGGTGATTCACACATTCAAAGAAACAAAATTAATTCTAATCCTCACACCGGACATTTTTGCAAATTGTTTGTGAGATACAAATTCTAATTATTTATTTTCCATTACCCCAAACTTATCATAAATCAAGTAATGACAATAAAATTCTCAAAGTTCAGATTTCAATTTTTGCCACGAGGATCAATTTTCTATTTTTTTCAGAACCTAGGGAAATCATCAATGGTCAAAATAATTTATGCAATCAATCATGCTCCCGATTTAATTAGAACCGAAAAGCGCATTACCTTTATTCATACACAAACTCTTTAGTCTTCTCAAATTATTCAAAGGTGACAAACAAAAATAAAACAAAAACAAAAACAAAAACAAAAGTGAGAGTGAGGAAAAGGAGAGGGTGCTCCTGATCAGGATTTCTATGGTGCGTCTCGTCAGTTGATCTCACGGGCTCCTTACGTATGGCATCCTGGAAGAACCACCAGAAATTAAAACCTTAGAATTGCATATTCGTAGCGAGATCCACTCAATGAAGAAACAGACATGAAATTAACTGAGATGATGATGCCCCGAGAATCGCGAGCGCAGTATACCTGTAGTATGCAGGAGAAAAGTGAGCAAGCCTACGAGTTAGGATTCTGTCTCCTTGCTTGTTGTGGATTATAGCGTGGCGAATCAAGCTTTAAAATAATAATATAAATGAAAATAATGATAAACGAAGGATACCTAGCTTGGGTTGCCTCCCAGTAAGCGCTTGTTTAACGTCCGAAACTTTGATTCAAGTCACCCCACCAAGATTGCTGGAAAAAGCACTTGCTTGCCATTTTGGGATTGGTTCTCCATGAAATAATGCTTTAGTCTTGGCCTTGCCTTAAATTTCGAGGCCCCTTAACTCTCTTGCTCAGGTGTGGAAAAACATGGAGGACCCTTGAATAGTCATTACTTTGACATGTTCCCGGAAAGAGTCCTGCGTCTTGAGTTATAAAAGAGGAAGAGCACCATTGTCAGGGCTCAAACTTCCTGGTTAGATGTGCTTATCATACCATTAGTCCTCTCTTTGTAGATTCTTGCATTTTAGTGTGCTTGCATGCGGTTGGGAGCAAACTCATTTAAGTCGGGAAGCCTCTTCTCGTGCAACACTCATCAAATCAAAGTTGAGTTCTCGAATTGCCAAATAAGACTTTTCCTCAAATTCCAGGCGGTGTACGCTTTCCGAACACCAAATTGTAAGGGAACCTTCCGATGAGTCTTGAAGGCGGTCTGTACGCCCGTGAGCATCATCTAGCTTTTGACCAATCCTTCCGTGAGAGTTGACGGTTTCTCAGAATACGCTTCAGCTCAGGTTGAATCTCTCAGTTGCCATTGGTGAGGATGATAGGAGTAAATTCTATGTGACCCAATACTTATCGAAGCTTGTGCATTTGATTGTTGCAAAGTCGGATCCCCGTCACTAATCAACAACTCTAGGAACCCTGAACCTGGAAGATATTGCCTTAGGAATTCTGTGACTACCGGCATCATCAGGTGGTTGTTAGGTTAGCCACTTCCCGCTGACACGTAGTCCACAGCCACAAAATGTATTGATAGGAAAGATGGTGGGAATGGTCCTTGAAATCTATCCCAATACATCAAGAGTTCTACTTCAGCATGCTATTCAAGGGAGCCAAATGCAGCTGGAGATGTTATTTGCTCTTTGGTACGATCCTGATTCTCAACAAAGTGTGGGCATCCTTGAAGAGATTTGGCCAATAAAACCCGCTTTGGAGGATTTTCTCTGCTGTCTTCTTTCCCCCATAGTGCCCACCATGTCAGAGCTATGAAATGCCACAGTAGGTTCAGGTTGGTATGGGGAATGCACCTTCTTAGGATCCCATCCAGCATTGCTTGAAAGATATGGGTCCTCCCACTCATGTACTTTGCATCAGAAGAACTTCTTCCTTTGATTACTAGTCAACCTTGCGGAACCACATTTGGAAATTTGAAATTGGCCATGTCCATGAACCAAGGAGGAATTTTCAATAAGTGCTAGCTACTTTTCATCAGGGGAAATTCTCCTTGATGTCTAAGCAATTCCTCCTTGGTGTCGGGATTGACCAACCTCGTAAGTGGATCCGCCACACTATTGTCGGATCCCTTCTGTCCTTAATCTGAGATCAAATTCTGCAAAGAAAAGTCGTATTAATTAGGTTTGGCCTCTTGTTTTGTCATCAAGTGTTCTATGGACATGATCAGCGTGAACAACAATCTTAGACCCCACAATTAGGATCTAAACTTATCTAAAGCAAAAACCACAGCAAGTAGTTCTTTTTCAGGGGGTGGAATAATTAGCTGTGCCTCATTCAAAACTTTACTTGCATAATAAATGACATGAGCTAATTTTTTCCACCCTTTGCCCCAAAACAGCCCCCCACCGCATAATCACTAGCATCACACATGATTTCAAAAGGTAAATTCCAATTAGGCGCGGTGATTATGGGTGCGGTGACAAAGCATATTTTTCAAAATAGTGAAGGCATTTAAACAAGAAGCATTAAACTCAAAGGATACATCATCCTTCACAAGAAGGTCACCACAGTGACCTTGCGATTTGGAGAAGTCCTTGATGAATCTCCGGTAGAAACCGGCATGCCCCCAAAACTCCTCACCCTTTACATTTGTTGGTGAAGCTTCTCAATCAGCTCAATCTTTGCTTTATCAACTTCAATCCCCCTTGGGAGATTTTGTGCCCCAAGACTATACCTTCCTTGACCATGAGTGGCATTTCTCCCGATTGAGCACAAGGTTAGTCTCTTGGCACCTTTAAGCACCAAAGTCAAGTTCTGCAAGCAATTGTCATATGAGTCCCAAAACCGGGAAGTCATCCATGAACACCTCAATGCATTTCTCCACCATGTCTAAGAAAATAAAAGCATGCACCTTTGGAAAGAAGCGGAGCGTTGCACAATCGAAGGGCATCCTCCTATAGAGCAAAAGACTCCATAGGGACACGTGAAAGCCGTCTTCTCTTGATCTTGAGGATCTACCACAATTTGATTATAGCCGGAGTAACCATCCAAAAACAATAGTATTCATGTCCGTCTAACCTTTCTAGCATTTGATCAATGAAGGGAAGAGGAAGTGATCTTTCCTTGTGGCATCATTTAGCTTTCTATAGTCGATCATACTCTCCACCCGTGATGGTCCTTGTTGGGATCAATTCATTGCTTTCATTGACCACCAGCGGTGGTGCCTCGTTTCTTTGGGACCACGTGAATTGGATTACTTCCATTTACTTATCCGGGATTGGATAGATGATTCCAGCGCATCCAAAAGTTTAATCAACTGCTTTCGCAGACTTAACTTTCATGATGGGGATTTAACCGTCTTTGTGGTTGAACCACCGACTTATGATCATCCTCCATCAAAATCTTATGCATGCATAGGGAGGGGCTTATACCTTTTGGGTCCGAAATCTTCCGCATAAGGCGGTTTGTGTTCCCTAAGAACTCTCAATAGCTTCTCTTCTTCATCTTTTTTCAAGGCATTGCTAATGATTACCGGATGTTGTCCCATCTCCCCCAAGAATGCATACCTTAAGTGGGTTGGGAGTTGCTTCAACTCCGGTGCCTTGTCATCTTCTTCCATTCTTTCCTTGTTGAGATTTTACTTTGCACATTCATCCCTTGGGAGACTCGGTAAGGCTTTCATGTGTTTCAAGCACTCAAGATAGTCCTCATCCCCCAAAGGGTCTTCTTCCTCACCATCATCATCATCATTGAAGACTACATTCTCATCTTGAACCCTTAGAGTGAGTTTCCCTTCTTGCACATCTATCAAGGCACGCCCAGTGGCCAAGAAAGGCCTACCCAATATGAGAGGGATCTCAGCATCTTCATCCATATCAAGAACCACAAAGTCCGCCGGAAATATGAACTTGTCCACCTTCACTAACAAGTCTCCGACCACCCCATAAGGATATTTTATAGAACGATCGGCTAGTTGGAGTGACATCCGTGTATCCTTGACTTCCTTGATCCCCAATTTCTTCATCATAGAGAGGGGCATCAAGTTGATGCTTGCCCCTAGATCACACAATGCCTTCCACAGAGTCATCTCCCCAATGGTGCATGGTATAGAAAAAAGCAAGGATCCTTCAACTTTGGAGGTAGTTTCTCTGAAGAATGGCACTACACTCCTCGGTCAAAGCAACCGTTTCCTCATCCACCATTATCCGCTTCTTGGAGAGAAGCTCCTTCATAAACCGAGCATAAGATGGCATTTGTTCCAAAGCATCGTAAATGGAATGTTAATCGAAGTTTGCGGAAGGCGTCAAGGAATTTGTTGGACCCCTTATCTGTTGAGGCTTCTTCAATCTCTCGGGATAGGGTACCTTCATGTAGGGCGGGAGGTCTGGGGTTCAACCCACTTCTTCTTTGGAACTCTTCATCTACAAGTTTTAACCTCCCCCTTGCTCGGTGCCTTGTCTCCTTGCCCTCCTCTTTCTCGGGTTGCTTTCTTCCTCAACATGTGGTTGCTCAGAGCCTTGTCTTCACGAGAACCGGTTCCTCCCTTGGTGGATCCCAACACCCTACCACTTCTAGTTGTTATGGCGTTTCATTGGTTCTTAGGGTTGTTCTCGTATCACACGGAAAGTGCAAGGGGCGCTCATTACATTGTTTTTTGCGGTTGAGCTATTTGCATCTAGATTGTGAATGTTGCCCCTGTATGTTGCCACTTGTCCCATTATCGTTATTCACCTTCTCTGTGTTGATTACCAACTTGTCAGCTGTCGCTCACCTTGTCAAGCTGTCGCGCTCATCTTCTCAAAAGCCAATTCCCAAGGCTGCCTTCCACCATCTGTTATGTGCAATGATTAGGCCTGAAGAACTGCTTGAGTATTATGTTGATGGATCCCATAGTTAGGCCTCGACCTTGTGGAGGTTGTTGTTGCCAATTGTTGAGGTTGTTGTTGCCCGGATAGACCACCACTAGCATTACTCAAGCGAAACCGGATGGTCTCTCTCATATACCCCCTATTACGATTCGGCTGTAGTCATTCATCTGCTTCCTCGATAGTTGTTTTAGGGCACCTTGTCTAAAAATTGTGGCATGAGTCTACATGTTCGAGAGAAGTTGAGCGACAGACTCACGAGTGTCATGATTTCCATTACAATTATCACAACCGAGGCATTCCCTCGTGTACCGCATTAACCTTCTTGTTTTTTCGACAAAGTCGCCTTGCATCTTCAATGATTTAACTTGCTCCGAATGGCTTCCATTGTTGCAGGCCGCGACTCCACTTGGGGTCTCCTACCACGGTTGTAATCATTATGCGACATCTTCTCTAATAATGCCCATCCATCCTCGGTGATAAAAGGAAAAGGAACGCATTTGCGGCATCACAATTCATCTGCTAGCGTCCCCTTAACCCGTTAAAGAAATGTTGAACCTTGGAGACCGGGTCAAAAGAAAGATGAAGGACATCTTCTCAAGAGCACGTTGTACCTTTCCCAAGCTTCATTAAAAGTTTCATCCTCTGTGCATGCGAAAGATGTAACCACCTCTTGCTTGTGCCGCTTTCTGAGGAGGAAAATACTTAGTTAGGAAATTTTTGTGCCATTTGCTCCCAAGTTGTGATCTTCCTATCCAAGCTATCAAACCAATCATGGCGACATCCCTAAGAGAGAGAGGGAATAGCCGCAGCGAAACTCATCACGAGAAACACCTCTTGTCCTCTGCCAAGTCACGAGCTTCAAGGAAGTGAGTGATGTGCCTGTGAGGGTCTTGTCGCCACTCCCATCAAAATGATTCTCACGGATATAGGCTGTGACACATCCTTCCACTCTGGAAGGAGTCTGTATTGAGGTTGCCTCTCACGATGGAAGAATCACAATCCCCTAAGTTGGGTGGGCTATTGCTCGAAGAGGCTTGTGACGAGGAGGAGGAGGAGGAGGATTTTCTTGACCCATCCTCTCAAGATTACTCGCTTCAAGCCTTTTTCTTTTTCGACTTCCTTCCTTAAGCGCTTCTCGGTCTTGGTGATCTCCCGAGATCAAATAGCAGGTCCTCTTGTGAAAGGGGTACCTCGCATACAAAAACACGGCAAGACCAAGTGGAATCAAAGAAGTAGAGAGAAATAATAAATAAATAACAGAAAAATAAAAATAAAAATAAAATCAACTTAACCAATCAATCAAATTTCCTAAGAATTAGGAAAATTGGTTGTGCCAATCCCCGGCAACGGCGCCAAAAACTTGATGATTCACCGACAAGTGTACCGGGTCGTCGCAAGTAATAAAATAACACAGTAAGAATTTACCGAGGTCGAACTCAGGGATTGGGCTACCAATTTCACTAATCGCGGGAAATCCGTCGTTTGGTCAAGCGAGGAAAGTGGTGGAGAGAGAGATTAATATCGCAATTCAATTAACAATCAAATAAAGCTAAGGTATTGAAATCTGAAATTAAAATACCTAGGGTCTCAAATCCACCTACCCAATCATGCATAGTACCCAAGTGATGATGTATTCCTCCCTAAGTTCAATTACAATGTCAACCGACCCCCGATTTCTCCTATATCCTTTGTCGTACTCAATAGGGCGTATTCGAAGATTGGATTAATTACTTACTAGGTCTCATAATCCTAATCATCAAATTCTATTAATTCTTGTTCCTATCACGGTTGCCGATCTCCTACTCACTCTCGTGCAATATTTGATCGATGATACCAATTCCAAGTTCTAAGCGCGGATCGCCTCTCAGCCTCAACACGTTTAACTAGTCGATCACACATGCATATAATCGACACAATGAAATCAGGATGGAAAACAAGAATTGAATTAAAGGGGAGAAAAACATACATCATGAACACTATAACGTCATGGGTGGCTTCATCGATCCCTAGGCGAGGGGATTAGTTCCTCATGCGTGACAACAAAGCGAACAATCGCGATAATCTCCATAATAAAATAAAATAAGAAAAAGGGGCGAGGCGGCTCCAGCAGAAAACAAGGATTCGTAACTAAACTGATCTAAACAAGTGGAAAAACTTGATCCTCAAATCTGATCTAAAACAACCTATAAATAGGGATTACGGTTCTCGGACGCTCGCGGCGAACAATATTTCTTGAGGCGAACATTAGTTTTGGCGTGCTTTCAATTTGGATTCTCGAGAGCGCGAGTGTGTTCGCAGGCGAGTCTTCAAACCTTAATCTATCACAGGCCGTGACCTTCATCACCGCAAGCAGTGATGGTCTCTGTCTTCAAAGGTCTTTAGTCTCTCGCGAGGCGAGACTTATCGCGTGGCGAATTTCAGTTTTGGCTCCATCACGAGTTTGAATGATCGCGGTGAAATGTTATTGGCGGCGAACCAGAAAGGATGACTTTTATGGCACGATCGAGGCCTTCGAGGTTCGCGGGCGACGGAGTTACTCGCGAGGCGAGACAGAATGTATGGCTGTTTGCTTGGTGGTCTTCGAGTTCGCGGGCGGGAATCCTTTCGGCGAGTCTCTCCAGAATGGAAATTTCCTCTGTTTCTTGACTTTCCTTGACTCCGGAGCTTCACTTCTAACTGAAACAATAAAAAGACACAAAAGCGTAATTCTATTCAAAATAGACTAAAAACTACTAAAAAAATGCCTAGAACGAGGTCAAAGTCTACTTAGGAACAAAACAAGGCAAATTTGGCAAACGAGATTGAACTCGAATAATTTACACAAAAACCACAGTCCATCTAGTTATAAAACTAGATAAGCCAAAGGCTTATCAGCCGCCTTCCTTTTAATTACTTAGGAGTTCCTTTATTCCAAGGAAAGCCAAGGAAAATCCATCTCCAACCAATAGCTGACAGAATCAAGAGTAAACTAGCCTCTTGGAAAGGTTGCTTACTCTCCATTATGGGCAGGGTTCAGGTAGTCTCTTCCATCATACAAAGTATGTTGATATATAGCTTTACTGTTTACTCTTGGCCAGATAGATTGTTGAAAATTGTACACTAATGGATAAGGAATTTTATTTGGGCAGGAAACACTTATACCAAGAAGGTTGTAACTGTTTCTTGGAGTAAGGTTTGTCTTCCAATTTAGGAATGAGGGTTGGGAATAAGATCCATCAGAGCAATTAACAGTGCTGCTATGCTAAAGCTTAGCTGGGAATTGGTCTCTTCTCCCAATCAATGGTGCAACATTCGTAGAGCCCGAGTTATCAGAAATGGCACATGTGTCAGTCATCATATCAGCTCAACCATTTGGGAAGGATTCAAGAATTATTTTCCAACTGTAATGCAAAACATATCTTGGCAAATTGGAAATGGCACCTCCATAAACTTCTGGATTGATCCTTGGATTTCCATGCCAATAGTTAATATGTTTAATGTTCCTCCTGAAGCTCATTTCTTGCTGTCTTCTAAAGTAAGTGATTTTATCATGGAAGGTAAATGGTGTATTCCTACTATTCTGCTGAATAAGATGCCTGGTTTACTTGATGAAATGGAGAATGTAACAATTCCAATTCATCCTTGTGATGATATCATCAGGTGGAAAAACTCAGATTTTGGTAGCTTGTCACTCAAAGAGGTTTTCAATTTTCAGAATCCTAATGGCCAACCTATTCCTTGGAGTAAGTCTATTTGGTCTTCCCGCATTCCTCCCTCGAAATCCTTTCTTTTGTTGAGAATTATTCATGGTCGTATGCCTACTGATGAGAATTTAAGGTCCAAGGTTGCCTTTGTTGTGTCAATCTGCAACCTGTGCTATGCCACATATGAGTCTACAAATAATTTATTCTTTAGGTACAATTTTGCTAAAGCTTTGTGGAACTGGCTGAGCAGCATCCTTTCATGCTCCATGGATACCTCCTCTTTGCTGTCTATTCTTGACTTGTGCAACAAGCAATGGAGTTCTCAGACCAAGGATCTGGTTAATCTGGGAATTACAAACATTATTTGGATCATTTAGCACTATAGAAACAAAATGTGGTTTGACAACAAAGCTATTCCACTCCCGGCTTCTATAAACCTAGTTATTGCTAATTGCTCTCTATCGGGTAAGCTTAGTTCAGGGCTCGGTTTCAACTTCTTCTAGTGAGTCCGAGGATTCTACGGTGGTTTTCGGTGGAGGTTTACTTATGCAAGGCTCCTTCCATTAAATCGGGTTTTTGGCATACTCCTTTATTTAACTGGGTGAAGTGTAACACGGATGGAGCTGCCATGGGATCTCTTGGTCTAGCATCCTGTGGTGGCATTTTTAGGAATAAAGATGCGGATGTTCTTGGTTTTTTTTTTTGCTCACATTGGAATTTCTAATGCTATCCATGTTGAATTAATTGGTGCAATGTTTGCAATTGAGCTTGCTAGAGATAAAGGTTGGAATAATCTTTGGCTTGAATGCGACTCTCAATTAGTCATCTCGACCTTCAAGAATATTAACATAGTTCCTCGGCGTCTTAGGAATAAATGGTCTAATTGCTTGTATTTATCTAGGAATATGAATTTTGCTTATTCACATATTTATCGTGAAGGCAATAGTTGTCTTTGATAAACTTGCCTCACATGGTCTGTCTATTCGGGGATTTTATTGGTGGGATTCTTATCCTACTTTCATTGGAAGACCTTTTTCGTAATAGAAATGGTCTTCCTAATTTTAGATTTAGTTGATTCTTTCGTGGGTTTGGTTGATGCCCCCGTATTTTTTGTATTCTTTTGTTTTGTTTAATAAATCGGGTGTGTTGCGGATGATTGGTAGTGGTTGAGGTGCCAACCTAGGTTGGGATGTCATCCACTATTGTGATGCCTTTACATGCCTTAAAAAAGGAGGGCTAAAGCTCACAAACACAACTAAGCGGCAACTTTGCAACTAAGGGACCATTTGGAAGAGCTTATTTAAGCTCTTTTTTGAAATAACCAAAGTTAACTCAAGAAGGGGGGTGTTGGTTGGTTGGTTGGTTGAATTGTGTTTCTGGATTTTTTTGGTTACTTAAAACGATTTTCACAGACACAAATAAGCAGTGGAACTTAGATTAGAGAAAATCGAGGCCAGGTGATACGTCTAATATTCGAACACAATATGCAAGCAAAGCAGAGAAGAGTAAAACAGAGTTTGATATTCAAAATATTAACTCCCCAAGTTAAAAGCTTAGACAAAATAATACTTAAGCAAAATAAAGAGATAAGGGGAGAGGGAATATCACTCAAGAGTTTTATCTTGGTTCACCCCAAAAATCTCTGGGGCTACGTCCGGTTTCTTGGTAGCACCAAGTTTCCCACTTTATGCTTGAGTAAATCAGTACAAGTATTCTTTGCACACCTAGCCTCTTCAGGCTCAACACTCAAACAAGTATTCTTTGCACACCTAGCCTCTTCAGGCTCAACACTCAAACAATATAAAGGTTTTATGTAATTAATACAACTTGCAAGTCTTTCAGATCTCACTCAAGGAGTGGGATAAATATGAAGTGTGAAAGACTGTGAATTAATATCAAATGATTGAAGGTGTATTCAATGAAATAATGAAGAAGTTAATGAGGAGAGTAAATGCTTCTGCACAGTGTTCTTAATAATATTTAACTTCTTTTATTCATCTTCATTGTTTGATCTATTTAAAGGCTTCAATCAAGAGACCGTTCAGATACAGCTTCAGAAAATGTGTTCTTTTGATTTGAGCTTCTGAGACACCATTAATGCCAAACAGTCGTTCTGTATAAACATTAAATGCTTGGGAACATTTAGTTTTGATAAGGTTGTCCAAGAGTACACTTTAATATGAATCAATTTATTATATCGAGTATGTGAGCGAAGGCTTCTTGTACTTGCGTGAGCTTTCCTCTTTTAGTGCAAGTCAATTCACTTTCCGGAAAGAATTTTTACTTTGTACTAAAACAGCTAAAAGGTTACTTCTTTGTGGTATGAAGATGTGTGTTTATCCCTTAAAACCTTGAAACAAGCGTTATTTATTCTTTATCCTTTGAGCTATTGTCCGGAGGTCTTGAGATCCTTAAGAAAGGCATTTAATATGAATAAGATGACTTGGACTTCTTACAAAGCGACATTATACGAGTTGGAAAATCGAGGCGGGTGAGAAGTAATCAGAAATCGAGATGAGTGCTCAAGTAGTCCAAAAACTAGACGGGTGGTCATGCGGTCCAAAACTAGATGGGTGCTAGCTTATTCCAAAAAAGTCGAGCGGGTGATCAAATGAGTCTATTTTAGACAGATGCTTCTTGCCACGTTATCAAGTAAACTCAGATCTTGATAGCACATTGACTTGGTCTTTGACTAAAAGCAGGAGTGGTTTTGAGGCGGGTCTTATAAATCGAACTCTACTAAAAAGCAGACGAGTCAGAAAGTAGACGAGTGACCTTAAATCTGATTTTCTGAACACTTATCAGATTTGTCAGTAATTTCATAAGGCTCAATATTATCATACTTAATCTATTTGGAATCATCAAAACTTAGAGAATTTACACATTGAATGTGTTTCAGACTTATGAGGTCTCAACATTCTCCCACTTTTTGATGATGACAAATGATTTTTCTGATTTTATTGAACATCAAAAAGCAATAAGAGAAATTTCAGAAGATATAATTTTTAATGCTCCCCCTTAGTTTATGCATCAAATAAACAAATATTTATAGAAAATTGTATCAGAGCAACCATAACTTTTGGAACATAAAAACACAAAGTCAGAACTAATTTTCTTATTTTTCTATTATATTTTATATTCCTCCCCTTTGGCATCAATCAAAAAGTAAGTAAAAAAGATATATTAAGACAGATAGCCAAAAGCAATAACAAAAAACAATTCATTTCATATTATCAGAGTCAGAAGTGTTACAAGTGATAGACATCACTGACTAGTACATTGCATGACTCAAGAGGAAATAAAAAAGACTAAGTCCTAAGATCTAAGAGTTAGGGCCTCCTTGGCTTTTGAAGAAAGCTTCCATCATCTTCTGCATTGCTTGCTGCTGAGCTTGAAATGTAGCTTGCTGAGCAATTGTTTCATCCTGTCTTTGAATGACAGTCTGCAAACTTGAAGACATTTCATCTAGCCTCTGATGGGCAGCAGGATCATAAGCAACTACATCAGTAGAATCTGTTGCAACCATTACAGTTGCAGATGCGGATGGAGGAGGTGGATTAGGAGGAGGAGTAGGAGGTAACTCTTAAATAATAATGTGGTCCTCAGGCTAAAGTGCGGAAAAACATTGAATGTAAAAATTGAAGAGGAAAAAGGATAGAGAGCATAGACTTGGCTACCTCTGGGTTGGAATGGTTTTCTTCTCTTCTTGGATACTCAAGAGCTAGAGCCACATCTCCAGTAGATATCTTTGACTTTTAGAAACTTGTGATGGGTCTCTAGTAGTGAAACGACCTCGGTCTGGATTTGCATTTGTTGTCATTGAGCTTGATCGAGGCAAGAATTGTTGATCTCGAGGCAAGTCAATGAGCTTTTGCTTTCCTTTCAAGGCCATGGAGTCGGGCATTACTTTGAGCTCAGTAGGGGTCTCATGAAGATGTGAGGATTGAAGAGCCATTTGTTTCTTCGGTTTTGTTTTACGGCAAGCTTAACAAGATGCATTTCAGCTTCAAGTGAAGCAATGACATCAAGTCTTTCTTCTTGAGAAAATTTGAGCAAGACTCATCAAATGTGGCGAGAGAAGGGAGTGGTTACGGAAGACAGGTGATATCAAGGTAAAGTGGCTAAAGGGGAGTGTGTTGTGTCTTGTTTTAGAGAATAAAGCTGTAAAGATTATTCTCAGAGGGACTTGGTTCTGGTTTCAGATGTAATCAGGGGTTTGTATTTTGGGTGAAGATGGAGAAGTGGGATTGTCAAAATAATCAAAGTCATTGACATCCTGAATGAGAAGAATGTCAGAATGATGAGATTTTTATGGTG
>JAUPTC010001987.1:0-17896 GCA_030762895.1 Sophora flavescens | reverse complement strand
ATATTTATCAACCGGATAAATTTTGGGATTCCTTATAGAAATCACATGCCATTCTACGGGCATGACAAGTACCAACTAGAAATCCTTGTACGAGTCATACACGTATCGTGATCCCTTCATTGGACCATCCATGTCTTCAACCCAATTAAGTGTATTATGGAGATTGGTCATTCACCAATCCACTTTATTCTTCTCTTGTTTCTTCCCTAACAAGATTACTTATTTGGCAAGTAATCTTAGAATACTCTTGGTTATTAAGTATTATGGATCATGAGATGATAAAATCATCTAGCGTATGAAGACGTAGTCTTGCCCCACTATATCTCATACTTTAATGTTCCATTTCTTTGATCGCTAAGTCCTATTCCTCGACTTGTAGGTTTTTTTTTTGTTGAATAGAACGCTTACTTTGGATAAAAAATCCTTTTTACTAGTAAATCCAAAATGTTTAAATTCCTTTTCTTTTGAAAACACTTTATCCTTAAATACCTCCGTATTAAGGCCTTTAGTACCTCAACATTAAGGGATTTGAAATTAAATTTGTACACCAAAATAAAAGAAGAGTTCTAAAGGCTTAACTTCCCCGTTTTCATCACTCTTAAAACTCCAACTGATAGAACTCTATGGCTCAAACAACTATCAACCAATTGAATGTCACATGGAAACTTTATAAAAGTCCTTTTTTTTTTAAGTGAAATCATTCAATGCATAAACCATGGTTCCATCTTTCATTTATTTGGGTTTTGAAAATCTGTTATAAACCTTAAAAGCCACCACATAAGGTTAATACGTAAAGTTCATTATAAGGACTGGTTCTAATCAAAATCATTTGATTTAACTAATTTATGACTTAAACAAAGTCATTTAATTAGTGGGCTAAATATAGAAAAATTTTCTCATTCAAGTTATAACTCAAAACCCAAATTAAAATAAAGCATCATTTTTTGATGGTTTTATTTCATAATAGTTGTTTACGATTAGATTTCCAAGAATGATTTTAATTATACGCTTACCTTGATTGAAAATCAAAACATTCTAAATGAGGATTCTAATGAAATCGGACCTATGCCTCACACTAGTGCGAGGAAGCACTTTTTATGTCGGTAAAGTGTTTTTGACGCCTGAAAAAGCCCGACGTTATTCCAAAGAGACGTTAAAAGTGTAACTTTTAAGTCTCTTAACAATCGACGGAAAGTTCACATTTAACGCCGCTTGCTTAAGTTAGACGCGTTAAATGTGATAGTTTTAACATCGGTTATTTAATTTAACTGCGTTAAAGTAATACTTATAACATCTCGTTGTTTAAATAACAGACGTTATAAGTTTTTTTTTTATTTAATAAATTACTTTTAATGCCGGTTAAATAGAGAACCGACGTTAAAAGTATTATTATTATTTTTATATTTCTGATACAATATATCCCTTCCCCCATTTATCCTCGCACTCGGGAGATAGTCTAGAATATAGAATAACACATTACAGAATTTGCACACACTCAAATTTAGTAAAAAGGATCTCATTAAAACCTTATGATGCAAAACCCTCCTTTAGGGATAAAAACATCATTAAGGAAAAAGAGTACCCTTAAATTTTATTAAAAGAAAAGAAATACAAAGAATCAATGGGAGAACAAAAAACCAAAACTCATTGATAGAAAAAACATAACTATTAGCTTCTAAGTATATAAATGTAAATTCATATACAAATATAGTATTAAAGAGGTATTTTTCTACTCCTTTTCGCAGATACTTTAGAGACACCCCTACAGCCCCTTTGTATCATTAAATTAAAACCTTATTAATTAATTATTTAATCGCGTGCTTAACGTTAAACATGGATTCCAAAACACGTAAAAAATTAAAACTTAACTTATAAACACACAGCGGAAGAAAATTTCAAAGTAAACACACCATATATATAACATACATACATAGGTTTATGCATTAGAGTATTTAAAACAACTGTCTAGGGTATCCCATATGTAGGATCCCCTGCAGGCATCTTAAAACAACAATTAATAGCGAAACAAAAACGCCTTATAAGACTCACGACTCTAGACACTAAACTACATTGTCGAAAACCACATCTCGTCTTCTCGCATCCAGTTCATACTGAGTTCCACTCAACGCCTCAGCATCAAGCTCAGCCACATGGTCTTCCAGTACGATCCCATAAAAAGACAAAATACAACATACATAAAGATATAGGGGATAAGAAGCAGTTATATCATCAAAAGCGGAAAAGAGTCATAGCATATTATACAATAAATGCCACATACAATCAACATACATAACTAACAAATCATCCTCAAATTAATGTATCATCCACTACCCCAATCTCATACAACAAAAATTTGATATTGACGTGGCCACTACCAATCCCGCTATGCATCCCCATTCCCATTAAGGATGTTGACATCTTCCAAGCGATCGTCCCTAAAAATCGGTGCACACCCCCATTCCCGTTAGGATGCTCATTCCAAGAATGATACTATTCCCCCATTCCTGTTAGGGACTAGTTGCACATTTTAAATCTCGGTTGGGATGATCCTGCAAGAACTTCGAACCTCGTGGTGTTCCCAACACACAGTTGTGAATAACAATGCAAATACACGAACCTCACCGACCCACATTAATAACAACCTAGTGCCTTAACCTTCCATCAAAACCTCAACACATGTTCTATGTCACCATTCCTCTTTGAAATAATTAGTTTAGGCTAGGCACCTCTAAATCACCATTTATCCTCACTCCCAAACAATTATCTCCCAAAAAAAACATATATATTTGCCGAAAACCCACTAAACACAATATTAAAACCAGGCAGATCATGCATAACAAAATATCATAAATGTTCAAATACCACAAAATATCACATAAGTAATTCAATAATAATAATAAATTCAATCAACCTCAGATAAGATAAAATCATCCTAATGTCGATAAACCTATAATCCCCAAATCATCATTGATTTTTCAGAAAAGGTTTCCAATGTGATTTTGGTCTTGTCGATTACTCGACTACTAGTAAGGTTTAGGTCGCCTCACACAATTATCATATAATCTACTACTTATCGATTCCACGATAGGTTGATTATTTCCTCCACTTGATTGATGTGCGCGCTTTCCATACAAGCTCCGAATGCATCCACGCTACCGCAAAGAACCTCAAAGACGCTATCCAACAACATCCACAAACTGCCACTATCCATCCTTACACATCCACCTTCCGTTTTCCCATCCCGATACACGCACGAGATACACAGTTGGGAAACACCAAATACCAACCGAATCAACAATAGGGTTTCAAATAAACAAATCTATTTGAATCAAGAGACAAAATAGATGGAAAACTTATGGGAACAACGACTGGACTTAGGGGAAATTGGATTCAAAATAAGCTCATGAATCCTAGGAAATACTACCAAAATAGGGCTACTGTTCGAGCTCTATTCCTCTGTCCACGAGCTTTATTTACAAACATTAACGGTGACAATCAAGAACTATTCTTGTTACATCATCTCACAAAAGTTTAAGTCCGATCCAATGGTTAAAAAATCTCAGATCGAAATTCTTTGGTGACAGCAGTAGATGATATACGGGTTGAGTTTCTCACCTCCTAGGCCTACTTTCCAAGCTTCCTATCTCATACTATGGAGGTTTGTTCCAAATTCTGACCATTGGATATGAATAACCACAAGTATTGAACCTTATTCTAAAATTTGGGAATGATCCAACGGTTGAATAGTGTTTGGGACTCCCCTCACTATGACTGCTCCAACTTGGTTTCAAAGCTTCCAACAAAGGCTTCTTGCAACTATTGAGGTTTCTCTCTCAATTCTTCTCTTATAATCCAAAGTAGTGGTTGCTAAAGAGAGTTAAGGAGATGATAAAGATAACTAACATCATAGAAATGAGGGTTTACCTCTAGATAATAAAAGAAAGTGAAAGAATGATCAAGTTGTGCAAGAACGACAATGGAGTTTTTGAAGAAAAAGTGAAGAAATGGAAGAGATGAAGAAGTGAGTGAAGGGGAGGGAGGCCACGGTTTTTAGGAGTATTTATAGGCTAGATTTAGGCTTTTTTTGGTTATAAGGAATTGGTTTAATGAGTTTTGTGAATATTTAATTAATATAAGCTTAACCATAGTTAATAGTTAACAAAACTAGGGTTATGTTACTAACTAGGGTTAAAAAGTATGTGGCTCACAATTAATGTAGGTGTGACTGATTTTGGGACACATCTAATGATTCATCCATGACTCATTGATCCTATCCATTAGCGGTTCCCGAAATCCCGTGATGCAGCTCCGTCATTTACTCGATTTCGGTTTTTGAGAGGAAAATGATTAAACGAAAGCAAAATGAAATAGGTATGGTTTAGTATATATGGCTGCAATAAAATTGAGGAGATGCGGGAGGTTTAAAACCACATAAAATGAGTGGTTAAGAGTGCATAGATGTGTCTTGTTAATAATCACGAAAGTCAGGGTACTTTGGTCATTTAACCCAAAAGTCATGATTACTAGCATTTAATGCTCATAAATGCTTGGTGACTCATCCTCCATGAGTCATCATGTATGACCCGGTGCCCGATCTCTTGACGGATCTTTGCAGTTCCGTTTTCGACTCCATCCGTTTCCCGATTAAGGTTTTACGCCCGCATATAAGCGTAATATTTCGTTTCGGTTGAAAATTTTCAAAACAACCAAACTCGTTAGAAATATGATTTAAATATAAACCATTTCGCTCAAGAGTCAAAATTAGGTTTTATGATCATTAAAATCTTCTTATCCGTTGAAAACACTGATGTTTTTCCGTCCGAACTTTAACCAAAAATTCGTCCGAATAAACATAATATTTTATTTCGATCAGAAATTTGGAAAGTAGGATTCCTCACCGACATAATATAAAAATTCTTCAAATTTCAGTTTCGATCAAATTAGGGTTTTCAAAGTATAAAATTATATTGTCGGGAAACGCAGATCGGTTTCCGTCCGAGTTTTAAACCTAAATTTTAACTGAGCTTCCTACCATAGGGTAGAGTTCTAGATATGATTTTGTTTTCTTCAAAATCATTTCCTAGGTCTCAGATAAAAATATAAATAAATATATATTTGTCGTTAATACAACATATCCGAAAATCGGGTCATATACTTAAAAGAAGAATTCTGAAAGTCGCATCCTCAAGTCTATAAAATCTACTTTTTTAAGAGGAGATTGATCGCTAAAAGCCTGCACAAGTTCAAATAATTAACAATAACATTAACTCAAGTCATCACTAAAACTAAAATATATAATTAAATAAGTTGTTTAAGTGGTTACCTTCCTCCATCCCTCTGTAATAGATGTGGAGACTATGTTTAGCATATGATGCATCACATAATAGCCATATGATCAATCGTCTGGCTGATGACAAAAAAAAAAAGAAATGAAATTTAATGTCAGTTAAATATATATATATTAGTAATTATAATATTAATAACTATTTAATAAACTAGAAACCTTGAGGATAATCCAATCAGGATTTCCTTTTGCCTTAGTAGTCCTACTTCTCCCGTTGGTGCAACTTATGCTACATGCCTTCAGCGCGCTATCATAAACAAAATATTCATGTCAATTAACCAATTCATTATATGTGTAATAAAATAGAGTATTAATTACTTACGTATTGATAGGTTCCACCACCTCCCGTGGTGGGTTCTGGTGGAGAGAGCATAAGAATACGATAGTATGCCTAGAGGGATGAAGTATGAGCAACTTCCAATGACCCTTCATTATGTAGGGTGCTAGATATATTTATTTCCGATCACCTCCCACTAAGCTTCCAATGTATGAACTGACTTTATGGTCAACGACAAAGAAATCAGCCACAAGGACCGAGGAGTCTAAGAAGCCATAAAGGTTGGAGCCCCTCTCAACTTGAAGACGATTCAGATACCTAAGATATGAAATAAGTGGATGTTAATTACATAATATATTGAAATTGAAATAAATTATAAAATTGAAATAAAATATAAAAATTAAATAAATTATAAAATTAAAATTAACTTACATGGACCAAAGACTCACAACTGTGCTGGCTAGCCACTCGCCATATTTGCAAAAGTGCCCAAGATCATCACCACAGAATTTAAATTCTATTTCTTGATTTGGGCGTGCCACCCATCCATAGTGTTCCAACGGGCATTCAAACACCTCGTATCTATAATCCTCACCAAGAGAGAACATACGAGTGACGGGAGACAACGACATCGGCTATGCCTTAAATTTTAAATAAAAAAAGTATATAAGTAGTTGTGAATAAAAAAACATAATTAATTAATTGAGAAATATGATCATTATGAATATACCTGCCAGGACAACTAGAGCTTCCGCTGCACCAACTCAAGCTCTCACCGTTTTACCTCCAACTCCCGCTCCCTCCGTGACAAGTCATCCACCTCCACATGTGTCTTTTGACAACTCTCTTTTGTGCTCACATGTGAAGGTTGGGCAACTCCAGTTGTGTCCTGGGAACCCGTGGAGGAAAGCTCCTTTATAAGCATCTCGCTTGAAGAATGGATTTGATAGGAAGCGGCTGCCGACGATCTGTAAAGGTCGGACCGATAATGAGCTGCTATTTAACCTCTTCTCTAAGGCGCTCCTCATTATCGACCCGCCTACGTGAAGCGCTTGTACCATAAATTTTTTTGATGCCCACCGTCCCTGGAACACCAATCACCTGACCAGGGTGGTCGTCTTTGCCTAGGGCAATGATCAAGATATCTCGGCGTCCATGTGGGACGAATGAGCCATGTGACCATTTTTCCTTAAGCTCCTCCTACAATGAAGAAATTAAAAACGTGTAAGGCAAAGTGTTAAAAAGATTAATATATACAAATATCAACTACCAATGCAGTTACTTTGTTACTTACAATCCTTTCTGCCACAGTGCGTGTTACCTCAGCTTTAAAATCTCCTTTTTTTGTCCTTCGGCCCTCCAACCAAACATCCTTGCTGGTGATAGGAGATGGAGGTTCAACAACAACAACTGTGCCCTCAGGCACCTCTCCAGCTACTATCCTCTCATTCAGCTTCTCATGTAAGTCCCTCAACTTATCCGCCAACATCTCCTTAATCTTAGTGGAGTACCCACCTTGAGACAATGTGTGGGTGTGAATGTTCTTTCCTTGATTCCTCTTACCCCTTTCCCTTTTAGCCTGTTAAAACAAAAACACATAATAAATTTAGTTAAATAAATTTTCTTTACTTAAATGTACTTTAAAATGGATAAGTAAATTAACTTCAACTAACCATAAATGAAGCTGTATGTCGGCTCCTAACAAAACTACCCCACGTCTCCCTATCAATGAACGGGTAGTTTATAAAAAGTTCTTTGTGGTCCCTCGGACCGAATACGTAGTGCCTATTAAGATCGTGCTTAAACCCATTCCAATGCTTTGCCGCTAGTGAGAGCCATTTCGCCCTATGCATTTCCGTATTCGGCACGGTCCACACTATCTACACATTAAATACATAACAAAGAGGAGGAATTAGAAATCAAATTATTCTTTAATAATGTACATCAAAAGAGTGTAAAAGTAAAATACCGTGATAGCCTCCCAAATCTGATCCTTAACGTTTTGTTGCACTTCTTCCTAATCCTTATGTAGGATGCTAGTGTGCTCCTTAGCTTCCTTAGACACCCAAGTTGTAAAGTGCTTAGCATAGGGTCCCTGGGGAGTCAGTTTATCATCAAACCATACCTCAAGCTTTTGACCACTGAGCCTAGCCTTTTCTAACTTTTTCAGACTAGTGGCTGCTCTACCCCATTTTTTCTTACTCCGTGATGCATGTTTGGACAAATAAAAATTAAATTAGAGGGTTATGTATAACATGGATAAATAAAGAATATGAGACTAATTAATTAAATTATATGTATAAATAAAACTTACACTATCAACAGGCGTTAATAGTATTTTTAAAATACTATTAAATTATATGTATAACATGGATAAATAAAGAATATGAGACTAATTAATTAAATTATATGTATAAATAAAACTTACACTATCAACAGGCGTTAATAGTATTTATAAAATACTATTAACGTCAGTTGTATGATAAAACTGACGTTAACAGTATTTTTTTTAAAATTCAGTTTTAGAATATCACTCCCCTTAGCTATCCCTGCATTCAGTAAATATCCCAGTAACACAGAATATCACACACATTACAGAATTGCAAAGGAAAAATGGAACAATGATCCATATGTATGCCTGTTCAGAAACAATATATATTTATTAACATAGGTTATAACTCAAAATAAATACAGAAATATAAATAAAAATAAATGTATACTAAGTTTAAACTACCTATATCAATATCCCTTCGTGATGATCATCACGAGTGGCATGTACATCGTCCACCTGTGTCTCCTCGATTATAGTAGGCATGTTTGTTGAAAAAGAAGGAGTCTCAGGAATATCAAGATTTGAATCTTCATTTTCATCACTACCATTATACATGCTTTTTCCTTGGAGAACCACAGACAACCTTTTGTTAGAAGGATCAGTGATGTAAACACTAGTGCAATAAGTGCTTTTTACGTCAGTTAAAATTGATTTTTTACGTCAGAATACTGACTGACATAAATACAGCTAAACTTTTAACGTCAGTTTAGAATTGACGTTAAATATAACACTATTAACGTCGGTTCTTTAACACAACTGACGTTAATTTTGTCAAAATTAACGTCAGTTCTTTAACAAAACTGACGTGAATTTTGTTAAAACTAACGTCAATTGTTATCAAGAACTGACGTTAAAGGTCTTAATTTTAACGTCAGTTGTAATAAACAACTGACGTTAATAGTGTACTGTATATTTTATAAAATACTATTAACGTCAGTTGTATGATAAAACTGACGTTAATAGTATTTTTTTTTAAATTCAGTTTTAAAATATCATCCCCTTAGCTATCCCTGCATTCAGTAAATATCCCAGTAACACAGAATATCACACACATTACAGAATTGCAAAGGAAAAATGGAACAATGATCCATATGTATGCCTGTTCAGAAACAATATATATTTATTAACATAGGTTATAACTCAAAATAAATACAGAAATAAAAATAAAAATAAATGTATACTAAGTTTAAACTACCTATATCAATATCCCTTCGTGATGATCATCACGAGTGGCATGTACATCGTCCACCTGTGTCTCCTCGATTATAGTAGGCATGTTTGTTGAAAAAGAAGGAGTCTCAGGAATATCAAGATTTGAATCTTCATTTTCATCACTACCATTATACATGCTTTTTCCTTGGAGAACCACGGACAACCTTTTGTTAGAAGGATCAGTGATGTAGAACACTTGTTTTGCTTGGGAAGCCATTATGAAAGGCTCATTTATATGACCTAACTTGTTGAGGTCTACCAATGTGAACCCCAATTCGTCGGTTTGTACACCACCGTTACTATCAACCCACTTACATTTAAATACCGGCACCGTAAGCTTAGTGTAATCGAGCACCCAAATATCTTCAATATATCCAAAGTAAGGTCTCGGTGCTGTAACGGGTTTTGTGTCCTTTGCACTAGAGAAGTGCATTGCTTCGGCCATGATCATAACCCCACTATTTTGCATGGCACTCTTGTTATCTTGTTCCTTTGTATAAAAGGAAAAGTTATTTATGTCGTATCCGGCTCAACATATGACGTTGAAGCTAGGCCCACGTGCTAGCCATCTTACATCATCGAGAGCAGATCTACCATCCTTAAGCATTTCTTCCTTGAACCATGGTAAGAAAGTCTTGTTATGCTTGTTCAACAACCACCTTTCGCTCATTCGAGGGTTTTCTTGATTGACTTTTCTTTTATGTTCAAATAAGAAAGGCTGAACACATTCGATGTTTTTCAATACATACAAATGTGCTTGAAGCACTTCCTTCCGATCCTTCCTATTAATTCTTAAGCCATGTGTACCCTTACCTTGACACCTGATCTCATCATGCCGAGGCTTAGGAACCCCTATAGGATCCGTGTTATGAAGGTAGTCCGAACAAAACTCAATAGCTTCTTCTGCAACATACCTTTGAACAATAGATGCTTCCGGACGATGAGGATTCTTCACGTACCCTTTCAAGATCTTCATGTAGCGCTTAACTGGGTACATCCATCTCAGAAAAACCGGCCCACATAATCTAATCTCCCTTACCAAATGAACAATTAAGTGAACCATTATGTCGAAAAAGGAAGGAGGAAAATACATCTCCAATTGGCACAAGATTGTAGCAGCCTCAACTTCCAAGTCATCCAACATACAGGGGTCAACGACTTTGCTACATATAGAATTGAAGAATGAGCACACCCGAGTAATGGCATGTCTCACATTTTTTGTAGCAATACCACGAATAGCAACGGGCAGAAGTTGTTGCATCAAGATGTGACAATCATGAGACTTCAAGCCAACCAATTTAAGATCACTAGAGACAAGCCTCTTCATATTTGAAGAGTAACCATGTGGAACTTTGATGCCTTGAAGACACCTGCAGAAACTTTGTCTCTTTTTTTTTGACAAAGTATGACATGCTGGCGGCAAATAAGTCCGCTTACCATGTAACACCCCGACTTTTCATTTGTTTTCTAATATCAGAAATTTATATAATTATGTTTATATTTTTATCTGAGACTTAGAAAACCATTTTAAATAAACGGAGTTTACCACTCAATCCTACTTGAATGTAGGAAGCTACGATTAAAATTTAGGTTGGAAAGTCAGGCGAAACCCGGCCTGCGAATTCCATTGACGGTATAATAATACTGCTCAAAAGACCTAATTTTAATTCGTGAACGAAATACTTAAGTTTAGTATTTTATTTTCTACAATTTTGTATTTTTAGAATTTTTTTCATAAAAAAATAAAATAATTTACGTATTACGGGCGGAAAGCGTAATCGGGTAGACGACGGAAGGGAAATTAGAGTTTCTAAGAGTAGATAGAGGGTTTATCTTAGGATTTTGAGATTATTTAAGGGGATGAATCATATTTTTAAGTCTAGAAGGTTTTTCAGGGTTAAATAGAAAATTTAGAAATTTTACGGTTAAGTCCCTGAACTTTCTATAAATTACCCTTTTGTCCCTAAATTAGTTTTTTAAGTTTTTTCAAGTGGAATGGGCTAGAATCCTTGTTTCCAATCTCAAATGGTCGTGGCTTAGAAGCCCAAAATTTTCTAGTTCATGGTTTGATTTCATAAAGCCATTTAAGTTTCCTTAAGTTTCCTATCTTAAGCTTAATGCTTAAATTTTCAAGTGGGCCCCACAAGAATGAATCCAAGCCCAAAATAACCCAGCCCATGCGCAAGCCCATGTGAATTGTGGCTGCCTCATTGTTGTTGGATTCATCATGTTGATTCTAGAGTTTTCTATAAGTTTCTACAAGTTTCTACTTTATCCTTGATTTTTCCACAATATTCTTGATTCTTCCTAAGTGCACGAATCATCCTAATCTATTTTTGACTCATAAATTCAGACAAAAAAGTCAAGATAAGCTAGCATTTAATGTGGCAAAATCATCATCATGACACTTTATTGATAATTTGCAAACTAGTCCTTCAACTATTGGAATCTTTGCAATTTGGTCCTTAGAACTTAATTGCATTTTGATCCTTGAACATGACAACTCACCATCATCTAGAGTCTTCCTAATATGGCGCCACTCTCACTATAAATACCCTACTCTCACTTTTCATTTAGTTTCTTTTGTCATTTGCTTCCAAAACTCTAAAGTTTACAAGTTCCTTAGTTCTAAGTTGTAAAGCAAGTTCTTGGATTTCCTTTGTCATTGATTTTCCTAATCTTCATTTTTAATCATGTCTATGTTGTTTAGTAAGTTTCTTGATTCAAGGCTTGTATCATAGTTGTTTATCACTTTAAAGTTTCTAACCCTAGAACTTTGAAAAGTCATAATAAATTCTAGAAAAATCTAATAAGGATGAAACCACTTTCTATCTTCTTGATATCATGCATATTATCTAAATCCAATAGCATGATGTAATCAAAAATTTCTTTCTTGAAAACCTAGCTTTGGCCGAACCTATCACCTTAGGGTTGGTAGAGTTTTGTTCATGTGTTTTCATGTATGATCATGTATTCTATATGGCATGTATGACTACACACTCTAATCCATGTTAGTCTCTTAAAATGAATATTTTACTCAAAAATATTTGTTTTGGCCGAACCCTAAGTAGGTAAGTTTTGTTGAGTTTTGTTCATGGTTTTCATAAATGATCTTAGAAATCAATCTCTTAGTATGTATTCTTTATAAATCCAAGTTGATTTGTTAAACTAAGAACCCTAGATCTATGAACCTATTAAGGCCGAATCTATGTATAAAAGAGTTAGGAAGTTTTGAGTTTTAAACTTAGTTATTTAGTCACTAATCTATGATTTAGGTTAATTAAGGATCATTAATCCATAACTTAATCATGATTAGAAGTTTTAGTCATTCAAAAACCTTAGAGGCCGTGACTATGTATTAGGGTTTAGAATGTTTTAGTTTCTTGAGTTGTAACTATTTGGTTGTAATGGTTGAAGGTTAGTTGAGTACGACGTTTACGAGGTAAATCAAATTTCAAGGAATCTGTAAGTTCATCAAGGAGTCTTCAAGAGGTAAGGGGAGCTTACCTGAGGGATTTTTCTTAATAACTATTTGCTTGTGGTGTGGTTTATATGATTTATATGTGGTTGTGGTTATTGGTTTTGTTAGTGGTGTGGTTTATACGATTTATATGTGGTTGTGGTTATTGGTTTTGTTATTTACGTGGTGTGGTTTATCTGTGTATTGGTGTGGAGTTGTGTTTAATTTATTTAATTATTTGCAATTGTATATTATATTGCTATGATGCATGATCTGCCTGGGAAATATCTGTGATATAACTGTTGGTTGATGTGTGAGAAGCCTGACAGTGGTCAGTGCTCAATTAAAGTTAATCGGATAAAAGCTTTAAGAAGCTACGCAAATTATATTCAATGTTTTAACGGCAAAATATTGATATATAATATTAAAGGAATTTTATTTTGAGGAAAATGAGGAGTTTTGGAAAATATTTTAGCACTGCTAGATTTTATATAAGAAAACCCGGAATATTACAAAATATTCTTTTATGAAATTAATTGGTGAAAATAAGTTAATCATGATTTTAGAAAATTAATTAAGTGGAAAAAGTTAAGTTTTGGCTTAAAAAGCCTTAAAAATAATATTTGACGGCAAATTTGGAAAAGTGTAGACGGCAAGTATTTTTGAAACGGCAGTGCATATTTTGAGGAGAATAAACCTCAAGTGACTCATTGGTTTGTGAGAAACTAAGTTTTATGATTTAAGGATTTTATAATGAATTTCTACCTTGGAAAAAGAATTTATGAAAAATCAAAAGTTGATTCAACCGTGTTGAAAGTACAGTTGGACTTAGTAACCGAGATGTCGGGGTACTAATGTTCTTATGACGTTATCCTATTTTGGATTTGTTTTTCACAGACGACGTAAACGACGATATGGAACTTAGTAACCGAGACGTCGGGGTACTAGTGTTCTTATGAGGTTATAGACTTGGTGTCTAGTAGGTAGATGGTGTGTCTACTTTACGACGTAATAATCGACGGTAAAAGATTTATGATGTTTTCTATCACCACGAACCTAAGACTGATTGCAAGGTCTAATGGCTTCGTGATTGAGCACTCGGGCTATGAGGTCCTGTGTTGTTAATAAAAGTTGTAAAGATGTTTAAAACGATGATGGGTCATAAGCTTTTGAGAGCTTTGACAAATAAAGATTTAACACAAAGAAAACGACGAGAACAAAGTGTTTTTCTTGCATGCATTTTGGCAGACGTGCCTACGAGGTTAATCATGATATCTTGGTGATATTCATGTCTCGACGTATTTGTTAATCCTAGTATCTTTATGATATTCCTGAAATCGCCGTGTTCATTGTGCCTTTGGGCAATCGACGTACAATGAAATCAGGGTATTTTATGATATTCATGTAATCAATGTATTCATTGCGCCTTTAGGTAATCAACGTATAATGAAATTCATTACGCCTTGGGCAATCGACGTGCAATGAAAAAAAAATCCATAAATCGACGTTCTCACTGTTCCAGACAGTGGGCTATGGTAAAATCGACGTGCCTCTGTTGGCAAAAATCGACATGCCTCTGTTGGCAATCGAGCTTGATCAGCTCATTTTGAAATGACGTTGCGGGTCTCCGGAGATTAAGTGTGAATGTGTAGATGATATATTGAAGTGTTCATGCATAGTTTTCCAACGTTGATGTTTGGGGTGTGGAACCCATTGATAAACTATATGCTGTAGTATGGATTGCTTAGGATGTTATAAACATGTATATATGTATGTGTCTTCTTTTGTGTCGTGCATTTAGTTATTTTGTTAAATCCATATATTGGTGTCTCACCCTTACAAACATATCAGTGCCGCACAAGGGATGAGATCTCTACAAAAGGAGAAGGCTGACTAGTTCGAGACATCTTTGTCTTTGCTCGGGTTGTTGGTAGTGTCGATTGAGTTCTGACCAGCTTAGGTCCTATTGAGTTATGTTATGTTTTGAAAGTCACTAAACTGATAATGATCTAGATGTTAAAACATATGAGGCATATAGTTGTATCACTTATATACAGTATGTAATTATGTGTGGTTTGATTTTGTTGTTGTTGTCTTGAGGAAGAAAAAAATTTATCACCATATTTTGAACGTTGAGAAAACATTATTTTCCGAAAGCAACCAGCAAATTAAATTTTATTTCCGTAAACGGGTAGAAATGTGATGACCCGAGTTAGGGTGTCACATACCATCCTCAACCACTGGAGCTAACTGCTCTCGTATACCCATAGCAACGAGGTCGAGACGAGCATTCACACCATCCTTTGTCTTGCCCTGAATGTTGAGAAGCATCCCGATCACACTATCACACACATTTTTCTCCACATGCATCACATCAATGCAGTGTCTGACATCAAGCTTGCGCCAGTATGGAAGATCAAAGAATATCGACCTCTTCTTCCATATGTTTTTCTCAGCAGATTTACCTTTCTTTTTGGACTTGCCGAATATAACATCGATGTCCTTTACCCTCTGATAAACCTGCTCTCCAATTAAGGCCGCCGGCGCTTCTTCTGTCTCTTGGCATCCATTAAAAGCTTTTTTAATCTTACGATATGGGTGATCACGTCTAAGAAATCTCCGATGCCCAAGGTAAACCGTCTTCTTTCCATGATGCAACTGAGTGTAGCATGTGACTTCTTCACATATAGGGCATGCTTTATGCCCCTTGACACTGTACCCGGACAAGTTACCGTATGCTAGAAAGTCGTTGATGGTGCAAAATAACATGGCACGAAGCTTGAAAGTCTCATGAGAATACCCAGCAACTATATCAACACCTTCCACCCACAGCGTTTTCAAGTCTTCAATCAAGGGACCTAGATAAACAGCTAAGTCATTTCCCGGTTGCTTTGGGCCTGAAATCATCATAGACAACATCATGTATTTGCGCTTCATGCACAACCAAGGGGGCATGTTGTAAATTACCAACAGAACAGGCCATGAACTATGAATACTACTCATGTTACCATAAGGATTCATTCCATCCGTAGCAAGTCCAAGCCTTAGGTTTCTTGGCTCATCGACGAAATCCGGAAACATAGTATCGATATTCTTCCATTGAATAGAATCAGCAGGATGACGAACCTTTCCATCACGTTTCCTCTCATCATTATGCCAGCTAAGATTCTTCGTATCTTTCGCATTGGCAAACAATCGCTTGAACCTTGGAATTCTTGGAAGTTACCACAACACCTTCGCAGGGAGGACCCTTTTTTCTCACATCATCAAGATCATCATCATCATCACCACCCTTCACTTTGTATCGTGATAACCCACATTTGGGGCAATCGTGATTGTCTTCATGAACACCGGTGTACAATATGCAATCATTGGGGCATGCGTGTATCTTCTTATACTCCATACCCATAGGACACAATACCTTCTTGGCTTCATAGTTACGGTCAGGCAATGTGTTGTCCTACTAAGCAAGTCTTTCAACACTTCAAGCAATTCCATGAAGCTTTTATCGGTCCAACCATTTCTCGCCTTCACACAAACCAATTTTAGCACCGCCGACAACCGTGTATGAGTAGTACACCCTGGATATAAAGGCTTATCCGCATCACCGCACAACCTATCATACACATGAGCTCGATGAAAAGATTCTTGTCCAATATCACGGATCATGTCCTCTACTCGATCATCCTCCATATCTACATCAACGTCCTCACTTTGGGAGACACTCGCCGTACTACTCAACAACACATCACCATGCCATATCCATCTTGTATAACTCAAGCAAATCCCTTCGCAAATCAAACGAGTACGTATATCCTTCACCGTACATTTCCTCGTATTCAAACACTTGACACAAGGACAACAGAACATTCCATTACTATTAGGAACATTCCTTTGAGCAAATTCTATAAATTCTCCCACCCCCTTCAAATACTCAGCACTAGTACGCTTACAAACCATCCAACTACGATACATAACTAGATAGGTACTCCTGTAGATATACAAAATATATATCCAATATACGGACAATACGGGAGATTGAAAACTATAGTTTTTGAAGATTAATTGCCAAGCACTTGGTCACGGCCGACAGGTGATGTCCATCACGGTAAGTAACGTGCCAACCGAACCGACCATGCCATCACAGGCAGAAGTGATCACGGCCTAGCCGTGATTAGCAACACTGATCGTGTGACAGATCAACCAATGAGCAACATGCACTCAAAACCAAAAATAGAGACGTACATTCCAAACAACTCAAACTCACGGTTTCAAGTTTCAACTACTGAGACTACAGTTTCAACATACACTCAAAACCAAAAATACAAAAATGTGCCCTAAATACTCACTAGAAATAGGTGCTCGAGTGGTGGCCAACGTTCGATGTGGTTACTGAGAGCAGAGGGACAAGGAGAGTTAGTGCGCGGGAAGGGGAAAGAGAGATGTCAAGTTATTGTAAAGAATGAATGGAAAGACAGAGTTAGGGTTAATAGTGTACCTCACGGTGGTGACGAAGAAGCCCTCGCGGTGGTTGCGGTGGAGATGAGCTCGCGATTAGGGTTCTGTACTGGGTGAGAGTGAGAGTGAGGGTTGAGAGTGATCTAGGGTTGAGCGTGATGAAAAGTGAAAAGAGACGTACGTACAGAGTGAAGTGCAGAAGGCGCGCGGGTGTAAACGTTATAATCAAAAATAAAAAATAAAACAACATTTAACGTCAGTTGTATTAAACAACTGACGTTAAAATTAATTTTTTAACGTCAGTTGTATTAACAAACTGACGTTAAATATTAATATTTTTTTTAAAACACTTTTAACGTCGGTTGTTGAATACAACTGACGTTAAAAGTGTTGTGTAAAAATCATTCTCTATATAAAGTACCATTCTTCTGTATCAGTCTGTAATACTGCCTCTTCTTTTCCTCTATATTTCTATTCCTTCACAAAATGGCTCTGAGACCTGTGTTAAGAGTGATAACAGGGCATTTCAGATAGGGATATAGGATTATTTACGTCAGCTATTTATTTAACTGAAGTAAAAACCACACTTTTAACGTCAATTGTATAAACAACAGACGTTAAAAATAAATATTTTTTATTTTAAAAACACTTTTAACTTCAGTTTTATTCAACAACTGACGTTAAAAGTGTATAAGTTTCTGCAAAAACATTCATTCCTTTGACTACTCTTCTACTTACCCATTGACCTGTGTTAAGAGTGACAATAGGGCATTTCAGATAGGGATATAGGATTATTTAAGTCAGCTGTTTATT
>JAUPTC010001986.1:0-17896 GCA_030762895.1 Sophora flavescens | reverse complement strand
TTTTTTCTTAAAGCATCATATTTTTCTTATGTGGCCAAAAATATCATACTTTTTATGAGTTTTCCACCATCCATTTAGGATTCATTTTCTTTTAGAGATCATTCTCTTATATAGTTTTATCCTCAAATATGAAATATGAAACATTTTTCAAAAATTTGTCATTTTCACCTTCAAGCTTGAAATTCAATTTATTTTGTTTTGTTGTCTTATTGATGAGGATTCATATCATGAATTTAACATTTCGCCTCTCAAAATTATAAGACCTTTTTAAATAGCATTTCATAAAATTTTAATATTTTTACTCATCTTTAAAAATGAGTATAGATGAAAGATGTCACTTACTAAAAATATAAGTAAATATTAATTTCCTATTCAAGTATTATAACTTATAAGCATACCTTGTGCGATTACTCATAAAATTACAGGATAAGTTTTATCATTACTATTTTATTAATAAATGCAGAACAAAAAAATTATTAATTAACGTACAATTCGCCAAATTTTGAGTAGAAAAATTCACAAATATTTTGTCATACACTTGCTAGAGTAAATTATAATTTATAACATATATATTCTTTTAAGATTTTAATTTTGATGTGGTTTTAGTAAAAAAATTAAAAAAATCCTACAACAAATCATATATTATCATATGTATAACTTTTAAAATAGTTATTATGAGAGTCAAATAATGTAACAATACATAATTATATGATAATATAAATCAATATCCGATGATATAAAATATGACTTTTCCTTTTGATTTTCTTTGTCTTGACCAACGGTAATTCTCTATTAACATTTTCTAACAGAAAAATAACATTACTAAAAAAAACGAGAAAAAGCTTGTCAACAAGTTGTTTAGTCTTTTCTTTTTGGATTAAAAACTATGAAACTTGTGTTTGCATATGTCAAGTTGTTTATTATGCAACTTTCCGTTGGGATAAAGAAACTATGAAATTTGTGTTTGCATATAGCTATGTTGTTATGTAAATGGATATTAGATGGCGGAGTAACTTTCCCTAAGCAATATTCATGAAATGATTATTCACACGTGATATAAATAGGTTCAAGCGATTAGTTGCCAACTAATTCACCTAAAAATGATGTTGACAGTATTAAGAAAAGGATATGTGTTACTTTACATAATCACTCCCTTCTACCATGATCATTTTCAAAACTATATATATATATATATATATATATATATATATATATATATATATATATATATATATAACTATATATATATATATACAATTAGTTGAAGTGTCATGCAACATTTTGCTAGAAATGATAGAAATCCTTGGGTTTTGAGCTTTCTTAGAAACTTAGGAGCTCCTTGTTATTTTCTTTGAACTAGAGAGAAGTCATATTGACTCTGATCATATTATCTTGGATCTCCTTCCTAGAGGTTGTGGGAAATTCTTCTTGATGATTTAGTTCGTGTTTCCTTTTCTTGTATTGTTTTAGTGTGGTTCTGAGGTTTGAGTCTCCTTTGTACCAAAAATAACGTAGAAATGAAAGCTATATAAAACACAAAGAAAAAGAAATTTAATTTAATATATACTACATTTAGCAGCTTCCTTGACCCTTTTAAGCAAAAGTTTATGAAAAAACTTCATTGGAGAATTTAATATATATACTACATACTCACCTACATGGCCATATTATTTAGCTCCAAAATTGTCCTACAAAAAGTTATGATCATTCTAATCACCAATTAGATATGTTTTATCATCAATTAAGTGATTAAAAACATAAATTGAGAGACATACATAAAATTTAAAGAAACCACCATTTATATCAATAATACGAGTACAAAAATAGTTAAAGTATTGGGTTGTTAATATTAGGAGTTTGGAGCCGGGGATCAGATTCCGTAAATCCCGTAGTAATGAGTCTGGGGTAGCTTTATACCATTTGGTTTCTCAGTATGCTTAATTTTCTTTTCCTTTTGACTTTGGCCCGGAATTGAGCATAAAAGAAAAGAAAGAAAGGGATTCCTTACCTCCAACTTTATGGAATTAAAATTATCAATCTTCTAGTTCATATAATCTTCATCTCCTCTATTTCATTTTAACATTGAGTTCGCCTTTTTCAAATCTCATGCGTTGAATCTAGAAATATTTTTCTTTAAATCTTTTCACTTTCTAAATAGAGAGAAACAAATCCAGAGATGAAAAGGTATATATCTATATATTGAATAAAAACTATGATAACAATGAAACTACGACCTAGTTTTACATTAGAGTAAAGCCAAGGGAATAAATCACAAAAGGATTTGTTTTAAAGGCTTTAAACAACGTAAACATGAGAAGGCTGAACTTTGGAAGCCTTGAAAAGCGACACTAGTCTCCTTGATCATGTGAGTGTTTATGTTACTTGTCTTTCACTTTTCAATCTAAGTAATGATGCCTTTAAGAAAGCCTTGCACATTTGTTGTACTCATACTAAAATTATTTGATTTTGATACAATATTAATTGATAAAAGTTTTGTATATTCTCATGTGACACATCATTAAAAATATTTAATTTCTAAAATATTTTATTCAAAAGTCAATTATATATATAAAATCAATGTACAATGCAAAGAACTTTATCACGGCAGTACATCAAAATAAACTATTATTGAAATATTTAATTTAAAATATTGTCAATATAATTTTTTATATTATCATTCAATCATATACGATTATATTATTAAAATTATTTAATTATCATAATAACTAATTTAAAAATTCAGAAATATAATAAGGATTAAAGTAGGAATGCATTGTTATTATAAAAAACAAATTTTCATTGATATGCACTAATATTTTGATATGTGTTCTTTTATTTTAATAAATAAGAAAAATATAAGACCAATATTCTTAAGATTAAAATTACACATCAAACTTTTATTTGCAAGATAATTAATAAATCATCACAAGAGTATGATCAAATCCGAAAATATTAAATATCATCAAAAAATATTATCATAAAAAAGTAAATATTAAACATAGATATTAAAAAGCTTAAAATTAGAAGAAAAGAAACTTATATTAATCAATCTAATGTTTTAAATACAATCAAGTTCACCTAATCCCATATAGGAAATTAGCTAAACACTAGTATTTATGCCGTACGATGCCTGAGAAATGACGTTGTAGTCATTAACGAGTTTGAAATTCAATATGATTTAAAGAAGTGATGATAAGCAAAAAAAGCATAATTGAACTATCACTATTTATGTAAAAAAATTAATTGCACAATAACATAATTCACTGAAAACAGCATTCCAAGGTCAAGCAAAAGTTAAATACTGCTCATTATGTATGACAAAAAATGCAAGTGTTGACAAATTCTCTGTAAACCTCTTAGTGAATCAATTTTGTTGCTTCAGCATGCACCATTTCATCTTCAAATTCCATACTTTCGCATAAGATGTATGTTAAAACAAAGGCAAAGTATCCTACAAATTAGAAAAATGAAAATTAAGTCAACAAAAACAAAAGCAGCTAGAAATTAGAGGAGGTGCTGCATATTGATGATTTCTCCTTTTTGATGCAACATACGTCGTGGAATCCATTTCTAATAAGTCGAGAATCAGTCAAGTACAACTTATTAGTACAAAAATGTTGGAGGGACGATGTCTTGTCTTGCACATGAAACTTAATCATATGGTACGGTATAGGCTCTCTAGATGAGATAGAAGCGACCATGTCCATTTCAATAAACTAAACACAAAGTATATAGAAAGCAATCAAAAGTTATCACAACTTTGATTTATTTGTTTAAAATAAAGCTAGATAATTTACCTATAGCTGCTTTCTTAGCCTGTTGAGTAAATAAACCAAATACCATAGGTGTCATCTCAAATATTTTCCTAAGCTGAAAATAGTAAGTCAAACAACAATTTATTATTAAAAGTAGCGATTGTGATCTCATCTTCTATTTCCCTTGTCCCCTGTTTGTCCTTATAAAAGATGATTTCTTCCATTATTAACAAAACATTAAGAAAGTATAAAAGTACACCACACATAAATGAAGAAATTACACCATTTGTGTTATGCTTAAAAAAACTTATTTTAAGTGATATTTCATCTAAATCAAATAAACACTAACATTCATTTATAATAAATAAAAGATACATACATTGTTAAATCCAAACCTCAACTACCACGTCGGTTAATTATTATTTGTATTATTTATTTAATAATAAAAATTATAATTAAAACTTGTTAAAAATGGTTTTAATATTGGTTTCTTTTAATTTGATATAAAAGTTGATTCTATTTTTATTACTCTAGTTGATCCTTCATATGTAGCATATATAGCATAAAGTTGTTGCCTATCAATTATTGAAGTTTGTTTGATGGACTTTATTTATGAAGTCTTGCTATATGGTACAAACTATGAAATGACGAATCTTTGAAATTTTTGAAAAACATCATTGTAAAGGTGTTGGTACTTTTAAAAAGGCTGGAAATTATATTAAATTCATTATAATTATTATTATTAAAACATTAAAAATGTTTTAATATTGAGTTTATTTTTAATTTGATATTTTGATATAAAATTTAGTTGTTATTTTTATTACCTGTAAGTTGATCCTTATAATTTTGCTTATATATAGCATAAAAGTTGTTGCTTATTTCAACTATTGAAGTTTGTTTGATGGACTTTTTTATAGAGTACCGCTTATAGGCAACGTAATAAAAATGATGAATCCTTTGGGGTTCTTGAAAAACATCATTGTAAAAGATGTTCTACACTTTAAAAAGTTGGAAACTATAATAAACACATTATAATCACTGATGATTTAGGTATCATCTTTCCAATTTCGATTTAAGACATTTGTACTATCCATCATTTCGTTTTTTTATATTCTATTCATATTATCAAACTTATTCTTTATTGCTCTCGTGCATCGCATAGGTAAGAATCTTCCAACTTTCTGATTTCTTACATCTTTCGATAGCATGAAATCACTTAAACTTTCTTTGTTGTCAGAGCGTCCCATGAGTAAGATCTTCTTCAACTCATGCCATATTTAGAGATCTTTCATAGCATGAAATCATTTAAACGGAATTTATTACTTATTATTTAAAATATATAATATAAAAGTTGTATCATTAAATTATATAGTTTATGTTTAATGGTTGTGGAAACTCGATTTGACATATATACAATTAAACCTTTCCAAGCTAAATAAGATTAATTTTCTAAGTTTTGTTTTTATATTGTTTGAAATTTGTAATGAATAGAAAATTTAGAATGACTTTCTTATGATGTGGTAAAAGAATAAAGGATACATAAACTTATTTTGGCATTTCTAGTTTATTGTGTAATATAGTTGATGCTTACATGATGAATGAAGCAAGTGTTTTTGCTAAACCTAATTTAACGCTTTTTAATACTCCACTGATTTAAGCGAGGGAGCAAATCAATCCCATCCCAGCAGTAAACAAAACCCAGCAAGAGAAAGGTAGCAATATGTTGTAGTCAAATCATGAGTTTTATTAAAAATATAGAAAATGCGTATTGTAATTCCCAAACAAAAAAATTGAGCTCAAGACAATAATCACTTTCAATTGCTTGAACAAAATAATTAACTTGAAGCAGAAAAGATCTTGCATGCTCATATCAGAGATGATGTATAATAATTGAAATGTGAAAAACAAAATTTATCCCAAACCCATTCCCCCCTCTATGCTCATATTAAGTTCTCCTCCTTTCATTTAGCTTGTTCTTTCAGGTACTTCCTCCGAGGCTCATCCCTTGCCTCATGCTTTCAAATACACAAACAAAGGTTATACCATAACCATTCCTCAATCTGACTCTGCCATCAAAATCGTAGTTCAAATGTTTCCTATCTCTCTCATCGAGCAAATGCATGTTAGTTCCATTTTGCTCCCAACTACCTTAGACCTTCATGCATGTCTTTACATTCTACAAGTCATTGCATATTTTGGGCTAAAGCTATTAAGAAAAGCCAAATAAAGCAAAACTAATACAATAGAAGAACAGTGGAGAATGGCAGGTCTTCTGTTACCTAAGATAACACTCTTTAAATAAAGATAATGGAGATCCCTTTACCACATCCCACACAAACCAACAAACGCAGTAGAAGTATGTAATCTTTGTAAAGCTGGAATCTGTTCAAAAAAATAGAATTAATAAAGTCATGCAGTATAGGAAAAAATTTATTTAATGTTTGGAATACATGGCACATAGATGCTTTTATGGATAACCTGCATACCCATGGTTTATTTCCAGGGGAAAGGCATAATTTTGGCTAGGAAAATTGTGGAAACCTTTCTATAAGTGATGGTACCAACAAAGCATTCTATACATACTATTCAAATTCCAATAAAGTGAAGGACAAAAATAATGAGATTGAAAATTGTATTTATACTTATAAGTGTATGTTAACTTTATGAAAGTGAAATATGAATAAAGAATGAAAGTAAGAACTACATGTATGCTGATTTACATTACCCAAGCGCATGTGTACATATAATTTAAAATAGAACCAGGCACACCAATTCACCCTCTTCCACAATCTGCAGCTTTATGAATAGGCCGTATTTAATTTAAATAGTATTATAATTCAAAAAGTCATGAAAAGTGTGAATTAGATTTGTACTCATCAGACCTTCTAAATTGAAAAGTACGATATATATATTGTTTCCGTAATACCAACTAACTCCTCAAATCCAAACAATTCAAGAGATAAATTTATACAATTCTGGAAAAATCTTTTATATTTATATTTAAACTAAGATAAGTTTTGAGAATTGCCCAAGGGTGCACCAGAATCGACGACAAGTAATAATAGGTGAGTAGAGTATCGTCTCCACGAGGATGAGATTAAGTAGCAACACCTCCCAACTAAGTAATTGATATTCTAAATCCAATACAAATCAGTAGTTCCAAAAGAGTAATTGAATTTTCTTGTCCAAAATTCTATCCAAAATGTTGTCACAAAAAAGTGAATGAATCAGTGTTTTCTTTACTTTACCACCTAAAGCAAGTAAATGAAAAAAATGAAGCAAATAGAAATGAAAACCAAAGTATTTGTGACGGTTAGGGTCGGAATCCCTCAATTTTTCACCTAATGCAATCTTTGTTAAACCTAACTCAATTCATTCAATTAACCTTTAAGTCACTAGTTTAGGTTTACCTAATTCCTTAGGTGATATCCTTTGCTTACAATTAAGAACCACTCAATTCCTTAGGTAATTCAAGAATTGGGACAAACATTAGCATAGACTCATGGGTATTGAATCTGGAAGTTCTATTCCCTAGGAATCAACACCACAATAGTAATCTACTTGGATCTAGCATGAACACCAAATTTCCAATTTGCATTCACACTTATAACTTCAATTTCTATAGATGGCCAATCAAAAGAAACAATAAGCATAAATAGAGACCTTACCCTCGACGACGATTTGAATTGAAAATCAAAGGTGAAACGAATCTTACATCAAGATCCAATGAGTTCATCCTATCCTAAACCTAAAAGATTTAGAAACCTGGTAGTAGGAAAACGAAAATTGGATGATATAGATGAAGATTGGGGTAGGAAGCCATGGATTCTTCCAACTCTTCCTTCCAAAAGTTGTTTAACAACCCATGAATCTCCAAAATGTTCTCCAAATGTAACTGTTACAGCCCTGTAAATGATCCAAAAGTCCCTCAAAATAACTAGCCGAATACAAATTTAGTGACAGGGGCTGGCACTAGCGGCCGGGCACTAACATCAAGGCCTTTGGCCCAGCTTGGACTAAAACATGTCTTCATTGTCTTCTCACCGATTTGGCTTGTTAGTATCTTGGTGATCAGCGCGAAATTCCTGCCTCATTCTGCCTACGGCCCCACTTGGAGCGGAGCATTAAAATCCTTCACTCTTCCACTGGAGCGCTAGCAATTAGGACGGTAGTAAACTGTGAATGTTAATCTCTAAATGTCGATGCATTTCCTAAGTTTTGATGAGAATTAAACATTGGTAATTATTTAATTAACCTTCACATTGGCTGCTAACCCGTCTATCGAGAGCAGAGTTAAAAAAGAGAATCATCAGTCCGCAAAGGAAGGATAAAGCTCCGTCCAACATAAATGATCATTTAACTACTCCAACATCGGAGGATTAAACAACATCCATGATTTGAAATGATTGGGGGGCACGCGTCAAAACATGAGATAGAAACTTGCATTCAGCAAAGTGAAAGCCAGCTGTCCTCCAAAGTGATTAAAGTCATGGCTCTACTAAAGTGACCTAAGTGCCTGCAGCCAGCACTGAGTAACAAAGCGCTCGTCCATTAAGGGTATCGGAAGCGCTGCGTCCAATGAGCGTGGGCAATATGGAGCTTGTCCCATTAATGGTAAAAGTGCTCGACTCAATGACGTGGCATATGGAGCTCGTCTACTAGGGTTACGTTCAACGTTAAAGGGAGTATCCGGTCCAAATGACGTGGCATATGGAGCAAACTGCCTAAAAAAGTAACAGAGGCTACCGTCTACTAAATAATGTGAAGGCTTTCATCCACTAAAGTACCGAGGGCCTGCGTCTACAAAAATCTAGAGTGGGCCCTCGTCCACTAAAGATACTTGAAGTGCTCGTCCACTAAAGCGTGACAAGTTCTTGCAAATCCACACTAGTCTTTGGACTTCTGAGTCCTTAATGTCGAGCTCGTCTACTAGCACGAATGAAAAAATCTCAAATGGCTAGGATAGACCTGGTGATTTTCAAGATGGAAGCACTTATCCTATGGGCGCCGTGATTCTATAAGGATTATCGGAATCTTATTTCAAGAACTAGAAAGAGACTTGGCCTTCTCCTACTCGGTTCTCACGATTATCAAGAAAAGTCTGGATTACTCTCGCAGCAGCTTTGGATAATGAACTAAAGACCAGCTTAAAAGAATGCTTCCAGCATGCTTTATTCCACTAGTACTCTGGTCTATACACAAAAAGTGGGAAGTGTACTTTCGGCAAAGTACAAAAAGCTCTACCTTACGACTACGGAGCACAGGTTTGGTTCCACGATGCATAAAGCCATGATCTCTTCATGTTAGAGTTAACCAACGTTCCTATTGCATTAATGCTTGCCCGAACCCACTCTATTACATTTAATGAAGTTTTGATTGAAGCCAACATACGAGGGGGAATGTCTCTAACGGATCCTAAATGCTTAAGACCGGCAAACATGGGGAGTCATTGAAGATGAAGATGAGGGTCTCTGGAGCTACTATACCTACACTTAATTGAAAAACTCAGCAGGATCGCCACCTTCATCTCAAGGGAAATCATCCTCAATGTAAACATTCTATATTCACCCAAAGAGTGTTGTGAGAGACTTATTCTATCAGTTTCAAGTACCCCAAAATATATCCAATCTGGAGTGTAGGGAAGAACTCATCTCTGTACTTCATTGGAAACACTCATGAGTGGAGATTTTCTACATGCAACCTTCCTTAATCCGTATGAGCTGGGAGGCTAGGTGAAAAGTAATACTTGACACTGGAGAGGTTGGTTAAGAATAATACTCGTTGAGCCTATTAGAGGCTAGGGTTACAAATAATACTTGCAACAATGTGGAGAGGATGGGTTAAGAACAATACTCAATGAGCCTGGAGAGGCTAGTTGTGCAAATAATACTATGACAGTCACGGGAGGCAAGTTAGAAATACTCAATGAGCTTGGAGAGGCTAGGTGTGCAAAGACTACCATTGTAATTACTCCCGATGTGATAAAGGAGAAAAACTAGTCATTGTTTGGGAGATGAGCCTCATCGCTTATATGAGTGAAAGGTGGATAAATCTTGTTGTTTTATTTTCTTTCTACCTCTTATCTCCTTATCTTTGTTGTTTTATGTATTTTCAACAAAGTTTTCTAACTGATTTTAAGCTTTATGTTCTAAGCTATTTTGAAATGTTTTTTATCCTCTAGATGTTGTCTAACCGGTTAATGTTTAGTCTAAGATAATCGACAAGTCAATATTGTCCATTAGACAGTGAAATGCTTTATCTTCGCTTATTTCTAAACTGGTTAAAAATATGTTATTAGTTTTGTTAGATGGTTTTTAAATTATCTTCTTTTATCCATCTACATTCTCTTTGTTTGAAAAACTCGATTTATGTTTGTTGTTTTAGTAAAAGTTTTAAATTTCTATTATCACCCATTCCCCCCCTCTTGTGTGATGGTTGCTTTGATCTAACAATTGGTATCGAGCCGGTCCAGGTTGAGCATCTCACAGTGTAGAGGTAAAAGATCCTGAATATTAGACATGACGGCCGGAGCTAGTTCAAGTGGAAGTCATCAGATGAAAGGAAAATTCCCCAACTGGACCTCCTTACTTCAATGGAGAAAACTACAGCTATTGGAAAGATAGATTTCAATGGTTTATTATATCCAGAAACTTTGATCTTTGGGGATGTCATCACAGATGGTCCATTCATTCCCAAGAATGATGATAACACCGACAAACCAAAAGCTCGGTGGATTATACGGAAAAGACAAAATGGGAGGTGAACCAAAAACCGAGATGCCCGGATGTAACATCATTTGTGCTCTCAATCAGGAGGAGTTTGAGAAGGTTTGTGCTTGTGACTCTTCAAGGAAATATGGGACACTTTAGTTGTCACACATGAAGGAACGGTAAAGTCAAAGAGTCAAAGATTGCCCTACTTGTCGAAAAATATGAACTTTTCATGGAGGAAGGAGAATCTGTTACTCGGATGATAGGAAAGATTCCAAACTATAATCCAACGGTTTAAAATCTCTTGGCAAAGTCTATACCAATGTTTGAGAAGGTTGGAAAGGTTCAAGAAGTCTACCTAAACAGTGGAGACCTTTGGTCACTGCTATCTCCCCAAGCCAAGGATCTCACTACCTTGACTATGGATGAACTTCTTGGAACTTTCCTTTATTCATGAGCAAGAACTTGGAGATGAGGTTGAACCAAAGAAGGGCAAGTCAATTGCTCTAAAAGGCGATCAAAAGTCGACAAAAGTTTCCAGGGCTACCAAGGCGGATGAGTCATCCAGTGATGCGGCCTATCGTAACTTCGAGGATTAAGAGTGATGAAGAGTTGTCTCTCGACCGGGAAGATAAAGCTTCTCCTACGGAAAAAGAAGTTCAAGAGGATAGGTCATTAGAAGGTTCAACAAGGACAAGAACTTCAAAAGAATCCACCTCAGCAGACAAAAGTCCTATTGTTTGCTTGCAAGAAGCTTCGGTCACTTCAAGGCTGAATGTCCTCAACTCAAGAAGGCCCTTTTACGAAATTCTTCAAGAAAAAAAGAAAAGGAATGATGGCTACTTGGGAGGATCTGGAGTCAACATCTTCGATGAAGAAAGCAGAGGGAAGAAGCCAATCTCTGTTTGATGGCCAACACGACTCGGACTTCTAATGATGAGGTACATCCCACATGAGGAACTACTTGATGCTATGAGGGTTGTTGGAGGAATCAACTGCTTATCTAAAGTCTTCAAATCCCTCAAGAAAGAGTAAAAGCTCTCCGGTGAGCATAAAGAAATCTCAAGGTGCGGGAAGGCGGCTAAAGAAATGGTGGAGCAGAAGACTAAAAGTCTAATGAAGCTAAGATCTCAAGTGAAACATCACCATCTGAAGAGTTGGAAAACTTCAACGGAAAGTGGAAGAGCTCACTCGATCTTGCCAAATTTGTTAATGGTAGAGATAATCTAACTAAGCTACTTGGCGGTCAAAGCCTCTCTTAACAAGAAGGTATTGGATATGTCCATCGGACACATCATAAAGTATCAACTAAAGTTCCTACGATTAGTACGTTAAGTCCATCTGAACCAAATCAACACCTATTTGTAACTTATGTGGAAAAACCTGGGCAGGTTATGTCTAAGTGTATCCATAAGAAGAAAGGAAGTCTTTCTGAGACTCCTGAACTAACGTGAAAGACCCGAGAAAAATATGGGTACCTAAAAATCAAATAATTTTTGTTGCGATGTCCTCAACAGACAAAGAAAAACACCACTTCCGGTACCGACAATGGGCTCAGCGTCATATGACGGGAGAAAGGTCTATGTTCCTAGACCTCCAACTTAAGAAAGAGGACATGTTGCGTTCGGAGGAAATCGAAAGGGGAAAGTTATAGGAATTGGTACTATTGATGGTAAACCCCCTCTTCCCTCTATATCTAATGTTCTTATGGTTAAAGGTTAAGACACAATTTGCTTAGCATAAGTCAATTATGTGATAGTGGTTTGATGTTTCCTTTACCAAGGATGTATGCATAGTTAAATATTGTGGTGGCAAAAACTTCTTTTCACTAAAAGGCAACAAAATCTTTATAAGATCGAACTATCTGATCTCTCGGATCAAAGTGTAACCTATCTGATGTCTAAAGATGATGGGAGATGGTTATGGCATAAGAAACTAGGTCATGCTAGTATGAAACTAATTTCTGAATTAAAAAGGAATAATCTCGTGAGAGGATTGCCTGATATTAGCTTTAAGAAAGATGTCTTGTGTGATGCATGTCAGAGAGGTAAGACAGGATAAAATCAAGTTTCCAATATAAAAACCAAGTATCAACCTCTAGACCTCTTCGGTTGTTTCACATGGATCTGTTTGGACCGGTCGGTGTTTCCCACTGGTTGGAAGAAAATATGGATTTGTCATAGTTGATGACTATTCTAGGTACACATGGGTACTCTTCCTAACACACAAGGATGAGACTTTTAAGGCTTTCTCGAGTCTGCAAAAGAGTACAAAATGAGCAGGGTTTCTCTATTTTTACCCTTAGGGCCGATCATGGGGGAGAATTTGGAAATGAGCGGTTTGCAGGTTCCGTGAGGAGAATGGAATCTCTCACAATTTCTCCCCTGAACTCCACAAGGAAAATGGAGTGGTTGAGAGAAAGAACAGATCTCTGCAAGAGATGGCTAGATCTATGCTCAATGAAAATAATCTCCCTAAGTACTTCGAAGGAAAGTCAAACACTTTGCTTGTTATGTACAAAACATAATACTTATTAGGCCTTTTCTAAAAGGACTCCTTATGAAGTGTGGAATGGAAAAAGCCCAACATATCTTATTTTCATGCTTTTGGATGTGAATGTTTTATTATGAATACCAAAGATAATCTTGGAAAGTTTGATTCTAAGGTAGATAAAGGTATTTTCGTAGGATATTCTCGAAAAGTCTAAGGCTTTTAGAGTATACAATTCAAGAACTTGTATTATTGAAGAATCGGCTCATGTTAAATTCAATGATGGATTAAATACTCGATAAAGAACTATCGTGATCTAGAAGATGATCATGCGGTCTTGATATAAACAAGCCGGGAAAGTCAACAACTCGATCTAACCAAAAGCAGAACCTCATGCCGAGGCTGAAAGACAAGTGGAACAAACGAGTCAGTAGACAAGTCAAGATCTTCATGATGATCTTAAAAGGGATTGGAAGTTCAACACTCATCATCCTAAGGATCTTATTATTGGAAATCCTTCTGAAGGAGTAAGAACCAGATCCAAATTAAGAGAATCAAGCAATGTGGCCTTTATTTCAGATTTGGAGCCTAAACGCATTGAAGAAGCTCTTGAGGATGAAAGCTGGATTCTTGCTATGCAAGAATAACTTAACCAGTTCACAAGAAATGATGTCTGGACTCTTGTCTCTAAGCCTAAAAACAAGTCGGTTATTGGAACAAGATGGGTCTTCAGAAACAAATTAGATGAAGATGGTAAAGTTGTCAGAAATAAAGCAAGGTTAGTAGCTCAAGGCTATAACCAACAAGAAGGTATTTATTATACTGAAACCTTTGCACCTGTAGCTAGAATATAAGCCATACGCATTTTAATGTCATATGCTGCACAACACCAAATTACCCTGTTTCAAATGGATGTAAAAAGTGCTTTTCTAAATGGTATAATTGAAGAAGAAGTGTATGTTAAACAACCCCCTGGTTTTGAGGATATTGATAAACCAGATCACGTTTTCAAACTTAAAAAGGCATTATATGGTTTGAAACAAGCACCTAGAGCATGGTATGATAGACTCGGTTCTTTTCTCATGCATAATGGTTTTACTAGAGGACAAGTAGACACTACTCTGTTCAAAAAATGCTCTAAAGAGAACTTTATTATAGTTCAAATATATGTTGATGATATTATTTTTGGAGCAACTAATAAAAAACTGTGCAAGGAATTTTCAAATCTAATGCAAGCTGAATTTGAGATGAGCATGATGGGAGAATTAAAGTTCTTCCTTGGATTACAAATCAAGCAGACAAGTGATGGAATTTACATTCATCAACAAAAATATACCAAGGAGATACTCAAGAAATACAAAATGGAAAATGCAAAGCTCATGAAAACCCTATGCAACCCAATACAAAACTAAGCAAAGATGATGAAGGTAAAAAGGTAGATCAAACCGTCTACAGAGGTATGATCGGCTCTCTCTCAGCCTTAACTCAAGCAGGACTCGACATTCAATTTAGTGTCTCGATGTGTGCTAGATTCCAATCGATCCTAGAGAATCTCATCTTAAGGCCATAAAACGAATATTTAGATATTTGCTTGGAACTACTAATCTTGGTTTGCTGTATTTAAGATCAAAAGAATACAGATTAGTGGGATATTGTGATGCTGACTTTGTTGTAGACAATATAAAGAAAAAGCACCAGTGGAGGATGTCACTTCATTAGAGCAAGTTTAGTCTCATGGTCAAGCAAGAGGCAGACAACCATTGCCACACTGCCTCTGCTGCGAGAGAATATATCTCTGTTGCTAGTTGCTGCTCTCAACTCTTATTGGTAAAACATCAACTTGAGGATTACTCTATTTATGAACATAACATATCTATATGGTGTGATAATTCCAGTGCTATATGCTTAACTAAAAATCCAATTCAGCATTCTAAGGCTAAGCATATTGAAATCAAACATCATTTCATTAGGGATTATGTTCAAAAAGGCATCTTTGATATTAAGTTTGTTAAAACTGAAAATCAATGGGCTGATATTTTCATTAAACCCCTCGCAGAAGAAAGGTTTTTATTTATTAGAGATAATCTAAACATGCATTGCATTTTTGAATGACATGTCTGAATGTTAAGTTGTCTGTGCTAAATCTGTCATTACTCCTATATACATGTTCTTTCAACTAAGAATTAGTTCAGGGGGAGTAATGATACAATAGTTTAAGTGGAGTATGTATAATATGCTTGCTGCATTACTATGATTTTCTTAATATGTTATCTTGACCTTAACATATCTCATAAATAAAACTTGATAACCCTTTTTGATGTTGACAAAAGGGGGAGAATAGGAGAAATTGAGATTTGTGATAGAAATATGTTATAGGAGAATGGGAGAATGAATAGGATATAACCTGTTCTCTTAAGAAAATTTCAACCTGTCTGATATATGCTATTTTCTTTGTTGATATTTTCCGAGGTTCATTAAATCATCTCAATGTTTGTCATCATCAAAAAGGGGGAGATTGTTAAGTCTCTAAAATGTCTGATGTGCATTTCCCTAAGTTTTGATGAGAACTAAACATTGGTTAATGATTTAATTAACCTTCATATTGGTTGCTAACTCTTCTATCGAGTGTGCAGATTAAATAAGAGAATCATCCAGTCCAACGGTGAAGTGATAGAAGCTCACGTCCAACACTGCAGTGATTGAAGCTCGCGTCCAACATCGTAGTGATTAAAACAAACATCCAGACTGTAGTGATTGAAGCGCACGTCCAAAACGCAAGAGATAGAAACTTTGCGTTCACTAAAGTGAAAGCCAGCGTCCACTAAAGTGATGAAAGTCGGTGTCTACTAAAGTGACACAAGTGCTCGATCCTTTGGAGTAACAAAAGCGCTCGTCCATTAAGGTATCGGAAGCGCTCGGTCCCAATGACGTGGCATATGGAGCTTGTCCATTAAGGTAATGGAGCGCTCGTCAATGGCGTGGCATATGGAGCTCGTCTACTAGGGTTACGTTCAACTTTGTTAAAGGAGTATCCATCCAATGACGTGGTATATGGAGCTCGTCTACTTATATGGAGCTCGTCTACTAAAGTAACAGAGGCTCTCGTCTACTAAAGTAACAGAGGCTCTCGTCCACTAAAGTAACAAAAGTGCTCGTCCACTAAAGGTGACAGAAGCGCTCGTCCACACTAGTCTTTGGACTTCTTTGAGTCCTTAATATGGAGCTCGTCTACTATTCCGAATGAAAAAAAAAATCTCAAATGGCTAGATAGACGCGGTTATTTTCAAGATGGAAGCACTTATCTTATGGACGCGAATTCTATAAGGATTATCAGAATCTTATTTCAAGAACGAGAAAGAGACTTGAAGCCTTCTCTCCTACTCAGTTTCACGATTATCAAGAAAAGTCAGAAGTTACTCTCTTAAGCAACCTTGGATAATCAGAACCAAAGACCAGTTAAAGAATGCTTCCAACATGCTTTATTCCCTAGTACCTCTGGTCCTTACACAAAAAGGGAAGTGTACTCAGTAAAGTACAAAAAGCTCTTTGCACAACTCTGATATGGCTGTATCACGATGCATAAAGCCATGATCCTTCATGTTAGAGTACAACCAACGTTCCTATTGCATTAATGGCTGCCCAGAACGACTCTATTGCATTTAATGAAGTTCTTCTTGAAGCCAACATCTGAGGGAATGTCTCTAACGGATCCTAAATGCTTGAAGACCATAAATACAGAAGTCATTGAAGATGAAGATGAGAGAGTTGCCGGAGCTACTACTTCTGCTACACTTAATGAAAAATGAGAGGATCGCCACCTTCATCTCAACAGAAATCATCCTTAATGTAAACATTTTGTATTCACTCAAGTGAGTGTTATGAGAGATTTCTTTTATCAATTCTGAAGTACTTAAAAATATATCCACTCTTGTGAGTGTAGGAAGAACTCGTCTCTGTACTTCATTGTAAAATCACTCCATGAGTGTTGTGAGATTTTCTCTATGTAACCTTCATCAAAATCCAGTGAGCCTGGAGAAGCTAGGTGAAAATAATACTTGCAACATCCTAGAGAGGTTGGTTAAGAATAATACTCGTTGAGCCTGGAGAGGCTAGGTGTGCAAATAATACTTGCAACAGTCTGGAGAGGCTGGTTAAGAACAATACTCAATGAGCCTGGAGGCTAGGTGTGCAAATAATACTTGCAACAGTTTGGAGAGGCTGGTTAAGAACAATACTCAATGAGCCTGGAGAGGCTAGGTGTGCAAATAATACTTGCAACAGTCTGGAAAGGCTGGTTAAGAACAATACTGAATGAGCTTGGAGAGGCTAGGTGTGCAAAGACTACTCATTGTAATTATCTAATGTGATAGTGGAGAAAAACTCAGCTACTGCTCGGGACTGGATGTAGCTCATTGTTTATATGAGTGAACCAGGATAAATCTTGTTGTTTATTTTCTCTCTACCCTTATCTCCTTATCTTTGTTGTTTTATGTATTTTCAACAAAGTTTTCTAACTGATTTTAAGCTTTATGTTCTAAGCTATTTTCAAATGTTTTTTATCCTCTAGATGTTGTCTAACCGGTTAATGTTTAGTCTAAGATAATCAGACAAGTCAATATTGTCCAGTAGACAAGTGAAATGCTTTATCTTCCTTATTTCCAAACTGGATAAAAATATGTTATTAGTTTTGTTAGATGGTTTTTAAATTATCTTCTTTTATCCATCTACACTCTCTTTATTTGAAAAACTCCGATTTATTTTTTGTTATTTAGTAAAAGTTTTAAATTTCTATTATCACCCAATTCACCCCCTTCTTGTGTGATGGTTGCTTTGATCTAACACTGAATTCCCTCTTTTCCTGCATATTTCAAATCAACTTTTATGTGTGTTTTCCTTCAAACAATGAAATCTAATAGTCAAACTTCTAGCAACGGAATTTGT